>JAFBJU010000101.1:50039-65070 GCA_016785305.1 Colistium nudipinnis
TATATTATATCATGTTAATTATTGTTTTATTGTTAAAAAATGCACACACGTAGATATGAAAAAAAAAGAACACCATGAAGAATATATGATCCACAGTTAAATCATATTTACCTTTTAAAATGACCCTTTAATTTAAAATGTTATTGCACAGACACACTTGTCTCTCTATGACACTTATTGACATAATTCCTTCCCTACAGGGATCCCTAACTATTACGTCCTAATACCTTTAACCCTTATTCCCACCATGAAACCAAGTCCAACCCTGAATGAGCACACACGCACGCACATGCGCGCGCACACCGTTACCCATTGTTGGACTGGATGTTCAGGTAGTCCCTGTGGTTGGATCTTCTGATGAAGCGAATGCACGAGACGTCGCTGAAGGACTGTAGCCCGCGCTCGATGATGGAGCGCTCGCGCGAAGCTGAGGAGTCACGTGACGCAGGAGAGAGAAACACAATGGAACATGAACCAACACAGACTTCACACTTTGTTATTTAATGTATATATATATATTTTTTTTTAATCTAGTTTAAAAAAAACGGAGATGACGTGTCATTTATTGAATAAATGATGGACATCACCACTAGAGGATCATTAAATATAAGAACTCCTCTTTTTCAATGTTTATACAGAAATTAAACATAAAATGATAAAAACATATATTTTAATTAGTCGTTAGTGCTTATGTGGCACCTTATCCGTTCCCATTTTTTATTAGTTTCCCGCCCTTTTCTTTAGTTTCTCGCTATTTTCGAAGATGTAATTCATGATTTACTGAAGTTTGGAAAAGTGAAAAAGAAAGAAAAAACGAAAAAAACAACAACAACTATTTAACGTGAACGTTTTACTCCACCAGCTGGATGGGGGACGGGAAAGTTGCCACCTACCGAAATGTGAGGCGATGACGTAGGGCACGTAGACCTTTCCGTCGCTGGACTTGGCCCACATGCAGCCGCGTGACGTGCACTGATCTGCGTTTCTCACATTCCCGTCGTCATAGGCGATGTCGCCCAACACCAAGGGCTCCTCCTCCGTGTGCACTGTGGGTTCACCAAACACGTGACATTGATTTTGAGATGAAGACATTGGGTTGGACTGAGATAAAACAGTGAATCAGATTCTCATGATGGAGCTAAAATCAGTCAATGTCAATTTCATGTCAATTAAGATTGTTTTTTGCAACTATTACAACACAAATACACCCATGAATAAAGATTAAAGAAAAAAACATAAATCATTTATGTCATACAATGTCACAACTGTTCTGCTTATATTAATTATAGCACACAGTATAGCCTAAATCACCTCAAGTCCCTCACGAAGATTTATACAGACAGGTCTTCTCATGCTCTGGTTTTATTATTATTAAGGTTATTCAGCCTTTCTATTGATTTCAATTAAATGTTAAAGTCTGTCTTACCAACGTCCTTGTTGGCCCTCCACAGGAGCTCGGAGGCAGACAGATCCTAGATCAGGGAAAATGATGGTATTATGAAGTGTGTTTATGGAGAAAGTCAGTTCATTGTCAGAGCATGAGGTTATGACCTTTAAAAAGAAAAATCTGAAAATAAAACGTTTTTCTTTCAGTTTCTTTTTTGCTTTCATTTAATTTCTTTTTAAGCTCTTTTCAAACATGGGTACCGTTCAGGTTTTTGCTGCTGTTGTGTTCTTATTTTGGAAGTAGAGTCGGAACAAGGATGAACCGGAAACTTCTCTCAATTAAAGGTTATTTATCAATAAGCTGTGATATGATCTGTAACACACACACACTCAGCTGAGTACCCCGTGCTACTGATAAGAAAGAGACAGGCAGTTACTGTCTCCTCCCTAACAGATCCCACCGAATAACACTGTTTCTTTGTGTTACATTTGATTTAAAGTCTTCCAGTTGGGGTGTTGTCTTGTTCTTGATTGAAGGTCTTTGTCCATGCCCAATGTGGCTTTCTTGTCCTATCATTGTCCAGTATCCTGTGGACAATGTTACTCCCAAATAGATGTCCTCAGGGCATAGTCCAAAGCTCCTTCCCCTTGGCATGTGTCAATCAGTTCCCGTTGAATTTGTTTACTTAACTAATTGGTAACCATTCCCGAAACTTATTGCATAAGTTATGGCCCCCCATAATGTCACCTTCATTGGAATGTGGGCAAGTTGGTGAATACTTCATTGATCATTTAGCAGGAAAACTATATAGTTAGTATCTTAGTGATAGAAAGGTTTAAGAAGTATTCAAGATAGAAGTATAAACAGTATTCAATTATAAAGGTATAAAGGGCTATGCTTATTTGTTTCTAATAATTCCACACTGCCAATTTAAAACCGTTTTCAGCATTTTGGTAGAATTGGAAGAAAAAAAAAAAAAATACCAGAGCTTATTTGGTAGAAGTGGCCTTTTTCCCCCCCATTTTGTGGTCATTTACACATTTCCATTTCCAAAGGATTTTGAAGGCTTTCAAAGAGACATTCTTATCAATCCCAGTAGAAAAGTTTTTTTTCCTTTCCAGAAAGCACATATTTAACCGCCATTTCGACTTTATGTTAACATCTTTGAGTTACAATATTATTATTTTTCTTTACCTTCTGTTCAGCCCGGGAGCAGTCAGAGAGCACGAGGAGCACCAGGAGGCCGAGGGTGTACTTTGGGGAAGCCATGCCACCACAGTGTTAACGCCTGGACCCTGTCTCTACTCCACTCTTTAAAGCCTACAGTACGCATGGAAAATGAAAAAAAAAAAAAGAGAAACACTGAGCAGTGATAACATGAGCTTTGCTTAGGAGACACACTGCTGATTCCCACCTTCGCTGACAGAAATAAACCTGCTTAAGGTAGCCAAAAATAATAATAATAATAATCCTGGAAAAACGGTGAGAATATCGGCCCTGAGGACACCTGGCAGGTGTTTCTGGATCCTGTAATACCTGTTGCATAACATTATTGAGTCAAATAAATCTTGAAAAGCCTTCCATCTATGGTTGATTTCAGACAAGTGGCTCTGAATTGACACATTAAAGAATTATCAGGAAAAAAGCATAATAATAATGAAATGGCACTTTATTTATTTTCTTTCAAGTCAAAAGAGAATAGAACAGTACAACATAAAAAAAAAAAAAAATCCAAGGTTGTAGCAACACACAGACTACACCTACTCTTAAACTATACCTAATGCAATTCTCTACGCTGAATATATACGTTTTAGATTGTATGTTTTAATCGCAATTTTTTTTAAGATTTGAAAAAGAAATATATATATTGAAAACTTTGTTTCAATATATATTATTTTCTCCCACAAGTTTAAATGCCTTAAATACACATTAAATTAATCCCAAATATTCCTGTAGCAACACTTAAACGTGCCACTAAGCCAATTGAATATAAAAATATAATTTTACATAATCCTTTGGGCTCCTTGGCCTGAAAAACGTTCAGAGAACCTGAATATATAGAATTTTAGAATATATGTTTTAGAATATTTGTATACTTGCTTTACTCACTCCTCGTGTATTGTTTGGAACAAAGAAATGAAACGTCTGTGATTTCGGTCAAAGACGTTTCATCAGGAGCGCGTAGGGACGGATGGCCTTTTCCGCTATCTGACGCTCCTCTTCCTCGGACAACCCTTCTGGGATGGGAACCAGCCAAATTTGACCGTTTCTGTGTATCTCTCTGACGGTGGGGTTGACCCGGTTCTGCAGAACCACTTGGTACTTGAAGCCCGTGGATTCGGAGGTGAAGATTTCGGTGTATTGCACCGCTTCAGCCATGTAAGGAGTGGAGTAAATTCCCCGGCCATACTTGGCGCGGGAGCCTGGCTGTGGACAGGAAATGACACGTCAGTCGGTGGATCATTTGGCCCATGAAACAACCGTTTCTCCATGCTCTCGTAAGTTCATAATGAACTCATAGTGCACACTTAAAAAAAAAAATCCGAAAATCACTTGGGATACTCAAGTACACTAAATGTTAGATAGTTTAAGACTTTTTACTCAAGTAATATTGTAAAAGGTGACTTCAACATTATACAAAAGTCCAAGAAACTTGTACTCTTACCACTTTTAATCCCTCTATCACAAAGGCCTGATAAAGATGTCCGTCCTTTCCACATGGTAAAAAAAAATAAAATACAAAAATGAAAATTTACCCGATATTGTGTCAAAATGATGCCTTGGGCCAATTGCCTGGATGTCCCGTGGTAGGACACCGGCCACTCCGTGGCCACCGAGTCCGAGGAGGTGCAGAATCCTCGCCCCCCGAGCCAGGCATTTCCATCCGGATATTTATCCTCCACCTGAGGAGGAAACAGAGGGCACAAATAAATTCAAGAAAGGACACACAATCCACTTCATTCAACAAATATGACATTTTGAAATAGTTAAGATTGATTCCATTCTTTTTAAGCATAACATGATCACACTAGTTTAATGCTTACCTTAATCATAACCTGGCCCGGACTACGTATTTGCAATACGGCCCGTTTACACGGTTACTGTAAAAGGGCAATATTAAAAAAAAAGCTGCTTTTGCTTTCGTTGTATAACGTAACATAAAGCTGCTGACGACGGACAAGGAAGCAATTTAAAATATGAGGAAATCATTTCTTGGTAGTAGAAAATGGGAGATTTTCACTATTTGAATTTAAAGTCAATTAAGACTTATTTATCCCTGTCTATTCAGATTCTACAGCCAACATCCTGTTCCCTCTTGTGTCAACACGCATTGGGAAAGTGCAGCCTGCATTTCTATACTCACCTTGAGACCGTACCGCTTCCAACCGCAGGGGCGCTCGTAGACTTCCTCGCCTCTGTAGTACGTCACTGTGTCTTTAATCCTCGTGAAGTCATAGTCGTACCGAGTGTCGAAAAACTTGTCCTCCTCGATCCCCACGCGCTCTGACTCAAAGCTGCGTGTGGAGACGAGATCCGAGTTTCATTTTGCGCGCGCGCGCACACACACACACGATAGGAAAAACAACAGATTTACGAGAAGACATTTGAACCAAGGAAATAAGCAGAACGGTATTAACTATAAACATGAAAAGTAATATGAATACAAATTAAAGATATAAATATATATAATTTAAAAAATAATAATAATTTAAATTAAATTAAAGTCAAACTTTACCCTCCCATGAGCGCAGAGATCATGTTGAAGATGGACAGTGTCGTCTCAGAGATGTGTCCGGGAGTAATACTGCTCCCGAGGAGAGCAGAAAGCCCCTCCAGTTTAATCTCTCTTTCGCTCATTCTGAAAGATTTCCAGTCAAAAGTCAAAGAGGAAAAAGAAAAAGAAAAGAAAAGAAAAGAAAAAGAGGGGCAAATGGAGGAGCTTCCTCCCTGTCTGTAGTCTGAACTCTGGGGAGCGACGGGTTCAAGGTGGGACTTTCTCTTTCCCTTTCATGCAGAGGGTCAAGACCTATTCTGGGAAATCAGCTGCCCATCGGCACCCGTCTCAGTGTGACAAGAAACAATTCATTCACTTAGACACATTCTCAGAGCACAATTTAGAGGTTTGGTTATAATAACCTAAAGTTGTTTTTTTTCTCTCTCATCTGAATATGAAAATGTCACTGCCGCCATTTACCCACGAATGTTCCATTGAGCGGATACTGAATAACTTTTTTTAAAATGAGATATAACAAAAATGAAAAACACAGTAGAATATTTGTGTGATTTAAACGGATAAGTGCAGATAACAACTTGCCATACGTCAACCTTAATATTCCTACGCCTCCATACAGCAGAAGAAAAAAATGTGGGTACCTTGAAAGTGATTTATAAATCGTTGTAAGTTACCAATATTATGCTTCTTTGAGAATTAAGAAATAACTTACAATGAAGAGCCCCCTCTACAGTAGTGACATTAACAACATTTATTCAGACATTAATAAGAGCAGCGATGAAAAGTACAATCAGGTGCCAGAGAACTTCCGCAACCTCTGAATATTTTCATAATTTAAAACATAATACTCTGATTCCATAAAGACTTGACTGATAAAAAAAAATTAACGTGGCTTGGATTATAATCAGAGCTTCTGAAGACAGAAGCTGGTTTAAAAAAAAAAAAAAAAAAAAAAAAAAAAAACAGTTCCCAGCAGAGAGCGGCTCAGAAGGAAAGGTTGATGAGAGGAGCATTGTTCTCCCTCTTGTCTTCTGGACTCCACTTGATGAGAGGAGAGCTCAGATCTATCAACTGCTGAAAGGAAAAAACAAACAAACAAAAGGCCTGTGATTTTTTACACTTCCTGTTTCGCCTTCACATTTTTACCCCAATTTATGAACAAGGGTCGTTTTGTTAATGGTGTAAACTAAGGCAGGGATCCTCAAAGTCCGGGTCTGGACCCAACCACAACTGCCTCCGGATCCAGAGCAAATATATACATTTCGCGCAATGCAACGAGTCCACATTGATCTGCTTTCTCCTCGGCAAGCAGCGCTCACACAATCCCATACGGGTCAAGTTAAGAAGGTGAATCATCCAAGAGGCACCATTGATTCAAAGTTCTCCGCTTTCTCCACCGCGAGCAACGGAGTTAAAAAAAAAAAGTGACACTCCCACCTTTCTGGACAAAGATGGTTACTGCAGCTAATTTCCCTCATAAGCTGGCACTTCACATTCTCACAATGTTTGGCTCAACGGCTGCCTTCTCAACATAGTGAAGAACAAGCACCGCAGCGGAGTCACCAACAAACACTTGCTTGAGTCACTCCACCTGGCTATCACACTTTTTGTGCCAACGTTTAAAGTCCTGGCAACAGTGCAAAGGTGCCACTCCTCACATTACTGGGCAGAAGGGATGTGGGAATTGTGTGATTTGTGGTTCCGTAGTTTAATTGTTACCTTGACCGACTTTATTAAACGGACCTTTGTCATATTGAGAAAAAAATGCTGTGGACCTTTACGATTTGTATTCGAGTACCCCTGAACTAAGGAATTAAGTGCATTTCCTGTTACAACTGATTTATATATTTTTTTAATAAAACAGGATGTAGTGCGTTACCTGAGTGGTGGTGGTGCAGGTCTTGCCGCTGGTGCGGATCAGGTCCGGGGTGTTGGTCAGGTCGATGAGCAGTTTCTCCTGAGGCTGCAGCAGAGTCGGAGCTGGAAGGTCCAGCAGGAGAACCTGAGGAGAGAAGAGAGCGGTGAGCTTCTCTGAGATCTGATGTGATGACGCTTTGTTTGTCCTCCGGACAAAAAAAGAGGAATGGAAGAAAATAAGAGGTGACAAAGTGTGTTTGCTGTTTCTGAGTGTGACCTCTGACCTCCTTGGCCTTGCTGTTGCTTTCCTCTGTAGTTTCCAGTTCGATCAGGTTGCTGACGGGTTCCTGACTCGGAGCTACGGGATCCGTGTCCTCCGATTGGTCGGGCGGTGGAGTGCTGGAGGGTGGGGCAGAAGGGGGCGGGTCATCCTCCAGGCAGAAGGGCTGGATGTCCGGGGTAGGGACGCGCTCGTCCTCTTGCACTTCTGCAGGGGCGGGGCTAAACATCATCCAAATAAAACAACACGGAGACGAGTGAGAGACCTGCGTGCGTTGTCATGGTAGCATTCCTATTGGTCGACAGCAGTTTGAAGCATCTCACCTGCTGCAGCTTTCCTTCCTGGCAGAGAAGGGGGCGGCGTCTGTGGTGGATGCCGGCCTGGCAAGCCGGGAGTGGTGTGTAGGCGTTGGCGTGACGATGGCCGACATCCTTTGCCTCACTGGGGTGGGGAGGGCGGAGGGACGCCGTGCCTTCACCTGCAGCGACCTGCCGCCGCCTGCGGAGGGTGTCAGAGGCCCCGGCATCTGAGGGAGACTAGAGGAGAGGAAGGAGATGAATGATCGGTCACTTAGTGATGTGAATGCACAGCCTTGAGCGTTGTGTTGTGTGACGTGATGTCACCGACCTGTCCGTGCTGCTCAAAGACATCAGTCTCTTCGGCTTCAGTATCTTCGAGACGCCTGGAGAAGAAAAAACAAGACAGTCACAGGTTTAGCGATTACACGACCTTAAACTTGCCATAGTGTAATTCAGTCTATTGAATCTAATAAAAAACTATCGGCGTCCCTCACCGTCTCCTTGGTGGACCCCTTGAACTCCTCCGCTGGGCGTCGGAACCACCTGGGCCTCAGGTTTGGTTTTGGCCCTTAATCCGCTCTGTGGCCGTACCAACGCGGTGGGGGGAACAGAGACGGACCCCCCGGCAACTCTCTTGGCGGGCGTCATCATGAGGGGCGTGGCCACAGGTCTCCTCTGCGGCGTGGAGCGGACGGCTTTAAGGCGCTCTGCATCAGACACCTTCCTGGCCTGGGTGGACAGAGACCGCCGGCCCGCGGCGGAGGACACCGGCTCTGCAGGGGCGTAGACCGAGGAGCGGCGTGGTCTGCCCTGATTGGCGGGTCCTTTCATGCCACTGGGGGCGGGGCCATTGAGGCCGCTTGTACTCTTGTTCAGAGAAGAATTCAGTTTACCTGAGAGGGCAACATCATTAGTAAACAAGTTGCATTTTGGCTGTTGCCTGGTCAGTGGGGCAGTAAACATTAGCTCTTAGCAGTTAGCATACCTTTAGCAGGGGACAGAGACATGCTGGAGTTTAAGCTGGACACGGAGGACGAGGATGAGGACGTGTTCTTCCTCTCGGACATCCTCCGTTTTTGAAGGGGTGGAGCTTTCACACCTGACAGGTTCCTCACAGCGTTCTGAAAAAAATACATAAAATAAATAAAAATGATTAAGTGGCACCAACAAACCAATCAGAGGTCGCTTTGGCACCGGTTCGAGATGTGTTACCTTGGTGGGCGGAGCCAATGGCCGTTTTCCCAGCAGACTGGAGTTCAAAGAGGAGTCGCTGAGGTCAGAGGCCACGCTTGTCGAATCGGAGAGCAGATCCTCAGAAGACCCCGCCCTGCTGGAGGGACGAGAAGATGGGCTCCGCCTCCATCCCCCAACCACCTGGAGGAAGAGCCAAGAGGGGCGGAAATCAAATCACTGAATGTATGACAGTTCTCACAACCGTGGTGCTGAGACGAGTCTGTACAGTGTAAAAAAAAAAAAAAAAGTGTATTCAAAACAACCATCTCTCCTACTTTGCTTGGTGGCTGCAGTTTGGTTTTCTCCACTCTCTTGCTGGCTGAACAGGAAGTGGGCGGAGCCGCTGGTTTGCTCGGCAGCACGACGCCCAGCGCGGCCTTCCCTCGCAGGGACATCCTGGGCTGAGCTCGGACCCCGGCTACAGGGCTGGAGGTGCTGAGTCTGGCAGAGGTGCGGGTGGCCGAAACGGCACTGGTGGTGGTGGTTTGGCGTGTGGGCGGGGCTTTGTTGGTGGCAGCGGGGCGGTTGGATGAAGTGCTGTTGATGCTGCTTCCTCTGAGCAGGCGCCGCTGAATGGCGGGGGGCAGCTGCTTCATGGGACTGTCCTGCACGCAGAAGGTCTGGCGTTTGATGGGGCTGAGTGTGCTGGCGGTCTGACCCAGCACGTTCATTTTGGCATCGGAGTCCTGGAGGAACTCCTCCCTGTGGTTGGTGGCGTCGGTGGTCACGTCCATGACCTCACCTTCCTCTCCCTGCAGGGGGCTCGGCTCGCTGCTCTGCAGCTGCGTGGCTAGTTTTTGGGCTTCATGGCACACGGCATCCAGCTGATCTCCGGTCAGCGGGCTCCAGTTCATCCGCACGCCAACGGCGGCGTCCTCGGGCAGAGACGCCACGTCGACGGAGGCACACTTCTCCTTATGGCTGACCGGACCGACGAACACCTCGTCCTCATCTTCATCACCTTTGGAGCTGCAGAGAAACGCCACAGCTTTGATTCATTAAAACAATTGAAAATGTTCAAAATTCCTAAATCAACAGCCCCCCCCCCCCCCAAAAAACTTATACGGACTTCTATTTTTGATTGTTTCATCTCAAATGCTCATATTAAAGCAACCACTAAAAAAAAGATATTTGGCAATTTTAAGCAGTACCAGTAGTTGACCAACAGATGTCACTACTTTAACAGTTTAACACAATAAAGTGATTCTATAGTGCTCCTGTGATCACAAGATGGAAAATGTAAATGACTGCATTAATTCATTCTACAGTCGTGTTTACGTTAATTAATGGGCAACTGGAAATTGGCCATGATGATTAGAGCTCCATGAAAAATAAATCTAATAATCACATATCAACACAAGATAGCAGGACTTCATCTGCAGGTTAACAATGTCCATCAAGAAAAAACAATCTTTGACAGAAATGTATAAAAACTTATACAGTATGTACTACATCTGTCTTTACGCTTACTAAATACACCCAGTAAACGGCTCTGAAATTAAAAAATGTGCCTTTGGGGTGTGGTAGAACAGGATATGCATGAATGTGCAGCGGGAGAGTCTGCAGAAATGATGCTGTGATATATCTTGTGGAATCAATGTGAAGGAGGAGCTGGGAAAAATACTTGTTGTGTTTTGTGTAGGGATGTCATTCTGATTTTTAAAAAAGGCAAAAAGAGGATCACAGTTGGTTCAATCTGCTCCATTCAGATTCTTCTGTGTGGAGTGTTTAATAGGTTTACTTTAATCATATCTGTGACGAAAATGCAGCAGCAGAACGGGCTGTGTGAAGGATTACTGCACATACAGTTTTGATTTAAATATGTGGGTTTTTTTTTATGTTTGTTGACATGGAGATAAAAGCGTGTGTATTTAATGTTGAGTCAGCTTTGTGTATATCCTGGCCCTGTCAGCGTCCCCAAAGGACAGTTTAAGTATCCTACATACCTGGCAGGTGACAGAATAACATCGAAGTCAAACTTCTCATCGCGCAGAAAGAACAGATCTGTTTAGAGACACAAACACGGTTTCATACAGCCGTTAGCGTGTTAGCAAAGATTCACAGCTGGCTCAGAGGCTCCAGGGGACGGTTAGCTCACCGTTGTTAGCTCGACCGTCCATCCCCGCTGCTGGTTCCTCTCTGTGGGGGCCTGCGGATCGATCCGGATCAGACCTTTATACACGGAACCACAAATCCAGACAGTTCACACGGGCATACCTTGAGAGAAACACGGACTATGGTCTCCGTGCTAACTGGAACGTTAGCATGCTAGCACGTCAGCTCATTGGTCAACATGCAACTGACGGGAGATTAAAACTGAATTTAAACACAACGTTTGGTTGATTCAGTTTAACAGTTTGATTCGAGTAAAATTTACAAACCTGAAATTTCCGCAAATATTCTAAAATCTTATTTTTCTCCGCATTCAAAGTGCGACAACATAAAAACACACATTCACAGCGACAGAAACAATTCAAATCTGCTGCGCCGCGGCTCACGTGACTCCAACACACATTGCCATTGGTTGGCAATACAGGACGGGAGCGAGAGGGGGGCTGTGGGTATTGTAGTTGATGACCATGTTAAATAGTCTTGTTTTACAACTTTTTTAATCTGATTTAAACGTTAGATTTTTTCCCCATTCATTCATTTTTTCACAAATATGGACGAAATTACATTATATTTATGAAATGTAATATTGATATATTTAATTAAAAAATATCATATATATATATTGTTTTTAAGCAATACATTTTTTTGTTTGAACGTATCAGCTTGAAGAAAATGTTTTAATACATATTCAAAAAGTAATTGATTGAGTAAAGAAAGAAGGGAAGGAAAGTAGAAAAAGAGGTATAAAAGGCAAACTAACAAATTCATTGTACTTTTGATTGATGCATTTTGTTCAAAATGAACTTAACCTACATGTTTATACTCTCTAATCATTTTGTTCTTGTTATCCATCTTTTACCTTTCAAACGTGCTTTATGATGGTGCCTGTATGTGGACTATTAACCCATCTACTCTTACAGGTTAATACTATAAACTCCCAAACATGTCAACCTGTCTATTATTTAAATTGGTTAATATTTCACGTATTTTCTTTATTCAACTTGAATCCTTTGTTTGGTAAATCCTGAAGATGTAAGTGTAAAGAAAGATGATTTACTTGAAAATGGGCCGCACACCTCGGAAACAATTTTATTCCAAATTTTAATAACTTTTGGTTTTACACCTTTTGAAACAACCTAAGACATTTTTTTTTACAAAAAGCTAGAATTAAAATCCAGACACGTAACATTAACTGTTAAACATTTCTGTCTACAACCATAAGTGTCTGTGAGAATAACACCGTCCCCCCTACACATATAAGTCCCTCAAGTTAAACCTCAACACAATCTAACCTCAGCTTGTCTCCTGGCAACCAGAGACACGGCCGACACCCGCCCCTCTGACTACGTCTCAACATCCATATTTACAGATCAGAAACAGATAATCGATTGACCACATCACAAACACTCGTCACCTAAACAACAACTGCAGAGTTCGTTTAAAGTAGGAGGAAGGAAAGGAAAAAAAAAAAAAAAAAAGGAAGGAAGAAAACAGTCTGCGGCCGGCGCCACTGCTCCGGAGACAAGATGAACACACCCGGAGAACATTTCATCTTCCTGGAATCAAAACAAAAAAAAAAACCCCAGCAGGTGAACTCTTGACCAACAGAGTGAGTCTGTGTGTTCTCAGGAGACTCCAGAACTCTGGCAGTGAGGAACAACAGTACAGACAGGACTGACCCCCACAGGAGGTGGTCAGTGAAGGGGGGCGTGGGGGGAGGGGCTTCACAGTGAGGTCTCCAGGCTGTGTAGGGGGCTCCCCGGACACTGTGGGAGTCCGGCCGAGTTGGACGGGATGAGGCCGGACCTGGGGGCGTCCTTGTGCAGCGGGATGATGGTCAGGCCCGTGGCGTTGTTCTGATTAGGCGAGGACGGCAAGTGGGACGCTCCGGTCAGCGGCGACGGGACGATGGTGGAGTTTCGCTTGGTGGGGGGGTCGTCCTCGCCCTCGCCCTCGTCGATCAAGGGGATCTGATGCTCAGAGTCCTCGATGCGGAACTCCGGGTGATTCATGAAGTTGTGGATGGAGCTGCGGGACTCGGGCGTCTCCAGACCTTCGTAGGGAGACACGCTGTCTCTGAAGGCGTTCACCACGCGGATCTGAGAGGAGATGAGAGAGAGAGGCAGGAGGGCGAGTCAGGGTCAGATAGAAAGGATGCTACGGGAGAATCCTGCTGTTTTTTTTCTCCCAAGGCCAATTTCTGACTAAACCTTACCTGAGTCTGAATGCGGTTGAGGCCGCGGCACCAGAGCACCTGGCCTCTCCTCATCTCCATCTCAGCGTGGTCGATGGCGTCCAGGTCCTTCATCTCCTCCAGCTCCTCCTCGGGGATCTCCTCCCGCTGAGTGCCGTGGCCGGCTGTCTTCAGGAACTTCAGCCAGCTGGTGGGGACGCTGGACACCAGCTGGGAACGGGGGGACAGACACAAGTTATTACACACTCCACATTATTCTTTTTTAGTTTTAATTATTATTATTATTATTATTATCATTATTATTATTATTATTATTATTATTATTATTATTATTATTATTATTATTATTATTGTTATTATTATTATTATTATTATTATTGTTATTATTAGTAGTAGTAGTATTATTAACACTTGAAGGTCTAAGGTGTGGAAATAAAATAAATAAATCTGTTTCGTGAAGAGGAGCATCTCACCTGTCCCCATAGGAGGCTAGTAGTAGTAGTAGTAGTAGTAGTAGTAGTAGTAGTAGTATTATTAACACTTGAAGGTCTAAGGTGTGGAAATAAAATAAATAAATCTGTTTCGTGAAGAGGAGCATCTCACCTGTCCCCATAGGAGGCTGCCAATGCCCAGGAAAACACACCACAGCCACTGGTCAATGGTCAGACTCACACAGCTGAACGGTTTCCCACCAAACTGCACGATGACGATCTACAGGGGCACAGAGTCATGACATCATACGCAAGACATTTGATTAAAACATTTTTACAGCGAAAGCAGGTGTGACGGCCCACCTCGACCCCTCGACCCTTTACCTGTATGAGCAAGGTTCCCAGGACGATGGAGCAGAAGATGGGGTTCTTGAAGACGCCCTCGAAGACGTTCCTCTCCCCGTGGATCTTGCGGGCGTTGAGCTCGTTGAAGATCTGCATGAGGACGAAGGTGTTGAAGACGATGGTGTAGTGCTCGGAAGGCGGCGCGTGGAGGGGAGCGTTCCTGCCACTGTCGATGTCAAACAGAGTCTCGCCTGCGAGAGGGGAGAAAATCATTTCACGTCTAAAAAAAATGACATTCAAAATATATACTCCTTTTATCCCATAGGTGAGGTTTATCATTAAAGGAGTATATTTAAAGATTTTGTACACTGTAACATTTTAAGAGATGCTTTTAGCAAGAGACAGTGCTCTTTAAAGGTATTTTTTCTTTTATTATTCAATTTGCAGGTTTTTGCCACTTAATACTGTGCAGTAAACCCATCAAAATCGCCTTAATATGAGGATAAGCTATATTGGCATTTAAATTCATATTATAAATTGGTTTCTTGATTGGTGACTCACAATACATTTGTGTTCACGAGAGCAGCGATACTTAATCGTATGCTGAACTTCTGTTTTTGGCCTGAAAGGAATGGCAGCCCTTTAGTCAATCTGAGATAGTGGTGGTGCGATCACTGACCGAGGAAGAGCAGGATGAAGATGAGGGTCAACTGGTAAACGGCGTGTCCCAGGATGTTCTTCATCATGGTGCGGGAGATGAGCGGCTTCTTGCGTCCGTACGGGTTCCTGAGCAGCAGCGCCTCGGTGGGGGGCTCGGTGGCCAGAGCCAGCGAGGCGAAGGTGTCCATGATGAGGTTGACCCACAACATCTGCACCGCTTTTAGCGGGGAGTCCTGGAAACCAACACACACACACACACGCACACACACTTTCTCTGAAAGGGTCACCACTCTATTTTGGACTCGCTCAGTGATATGACATTTTGACACCAGTATGCCGGGGGAAATGATCCAATTTCACTAAATTGTTCCAGAAAAAAATATTTTGTTACTACAAATTATTTCTTAACAGGCCCAGTGTTGGTGGTGTGCTGCATGATTTCGTGAATTATTATTATTATTATTTATATTATTATTATTATTATTATTTATATTATTATT
>JAFBJU010000101.1:87576-117576 GCA_016785305.1 Colistium nudipinnis
CGGATTTATTATCTTTACAGCTGTTGTCTGTCACAGAAGTTAAAATAATGAATGTAATGCAAATTACAGGTGGAATTGTATTTTTATCCAACTAGAGTGTCAGAGGGGGGAAAAAAACAACTCTGCGTTATGCCACCTGCAAGATTCCCAGAGGACATACGTGTCCCGTTAGTCTCGTGTATATATATATATATATATATATATATATACATATATATATATCTCACAGTGTTTAGCTGCTGAAGACAGACTTTCTTTTTGTTTTACACTCAGCTGATCTGTCACAGCAGCTTTAGATGAATCGCCTCAGACACGCTGACATTTGATTCTGCTGCCTCTCAGTCCCAGCTGACCCCCGACCCCGAAAGAAAAACAGCCTCATCACCTGAAGCCCAAAAACCTGCTGAGACGCTTCAAAAGTCCTTCACACGACCTCTGTGGAGCTCCGCATCCTGCACGGTGCACTGGGACGTGACCGATGCTGGTTTGTTTACAGGTGAAACACACCTGAATTTTAAAACGCGGCACTAAAGCACATTTTTATAATGTGCTCAGCCAATGCCTGTGAAAAAAAAGCAATATATTCATAAATAAAAGGTGACGTCATGTCCACTACTGCTGCTATGTAGAGTGATCCCATCTGTAAAAAAAAAAAATCAATGGCACATACAACCTAGTAAACAAACCTTCATTGTGAAGCATCTCTTTTGATTAGTAAAAAAAAACGAAGTGACAGATAATAAAATATTTATGATCTCTCGATTGAAAGAAATCCATCTGCTGAAATCTAATTTCATCAAATTTAATTTGTTTGCCGCGCGCACCACCGTGTGTATTAAAGATTTTATTTGGCCTCCGGTGACACGGACCTGTCAGCCGTCAACAACAAATCACTGCAGAGGAAATGAGGAGGTTCATTAAAGGAAAAAACAATCAACTCTTGAATAATAAAAAGGGAAACTCTTGTTTACGACTCCTAGTTAGATGCGATCATTTGTTAAAAGCTTCCGTGCCACCACAAACGCACAAATCTGCATTTTGGCTGAAAACTTTTATTCAGAAAAGATGAATATATCTGCATATAAAAATCCGCACTCATCCGTTAAGTGATCCTTTGAAGAGTTTCTTTTTTTCATTTTTTCCCCCTCGGACTGAAGCTTCTGCACAGGAAACATGAAGCTCAAACAAACGTTGCTGTCGTCGCATGTAGAAAAATAAAAACCTCAGGCGGGAGGTAGCCATGGCAACGAACGCAGACACACGCAAAAAAAAAAGAAAAAAGAGTCAGCGGCTCTGTGGTGTGTTTTTTTGATAGTCACCCGTTTCTAGGAGACGCAGCGGTGCAGGAACTTCTTGAAGAAGTTCCTGAACTCGGTGTTGAACACGGTGTAGATGATGGGGTTCAGGGCGCTGTTGGCGTAGCCGAGCCACGTCACCACGCTCATCAGGGCCGGTGGCACGTGGCAGTCCTGACAGCGGGCGCGCATCGTGTGCAGCACGAAGAACGGCGTCCAGCAGAACAGGAAGGCCCCTGCGGGAGGAGGACGGAAAAAAGGTCAGAGGTCAACCAGGAACCTCACTTTCATTCTAACAACATCTGGATTCAGGATAATTGATAATCTATCAATCCAGGCATGGGTTTGATGGTCAATATAACTTTGACTGACTTCCTTTTTTAATTTACCTCCCAATGTATTTTCAATGTATTTGTAAAATATATGCAAAAAGAATAAAATTATATATGTTTATATATATATCCATTAACACCTGCACAGCTACAAAATATATATATATATATGTTAACACAGATATTTAGACACATATATACATAAACAGACGTTAATAATAATAATAATAATAATAATAATAATAATAATAATAATAAGCACTCAGAGGCACTTTACAAAATCATAAACAAACAGAAACAAATAATTATTACAATTTCAATAAAACATACTATGATCAATAACATTTATAAATTAAACCATATGTCACCCAAATATGTCTATATGTCTATAATGTCGATATTCATTCCTATCTACTGGAACTCCTGACCAGTGAACCATTTACCATCCAACATACTAACTCACCAACCAATCTTCCAACCACTGTCAAGTTACTAGTTTATTTGCCAAACTACCCACCTGATTTACTGACCAATATATCAATATTCTATTCATGCACTACTTTACTTTTCTATCCAAACACCTTCAAAACCTCCCAACGACCCCTCCCCTCCATAAATCTAAACCCCAGCACCATGCTGCCTTCCTTGCTGAGGTCTTGGAGTTTTTGAGCTGCAAGTATTTTGATTTAATTATTTTTATAAAGAAAAAAAACATCCACAACCAGACCTAAAAAAAAAAAAAAACTAATTTCATTCTATTGGGGTGGAACCTTTTCTGTTCTTCTTTAAAAGCCACTGAGGGCATCAACAGAGGCCTGGAGAGTTTCCTTTATATATAAAAAATGTATTTTACTTTATACGGCTAAGCCTCCAGCACCAAAGAGAGACTGCGTGAGAATTGACTGCACGCTGAGAGTCGTGCTTGACCAAGCCCTGATGCAATAATTGGATTTCAGATTTAGGAGCTGCAGGATTAGCTGCTGTGTGCTAAAGGGAAGCACTTCTAAGTCTTAGGAGCGACACCGACCGCTATTAATAGGCCGACGTGTTCTTACTGATGTGACCGAGGTCTCTTGAACACACATCAGAGGTGGAGGGGCGTTGTTCAGGTGTCTCCAATTGTGACCATTTTTGTGTACTTAAATCTTCCTGTGTAAAAACCTGCTCAAGAACAAGTCACATGTTTCTTTCCCAAAGAAACACAAAATATTTGGCTGAGGATAGAAAGGAATCTGGATTTACAGCAATCCTCCATTCGTGGATTAATTTGAAATAGTTGAAACATTAGAAATCCAAATCTTTTCTTCTTTCTGCCTCTTTGGCTCAGGACTTTATTGAAAGTCAGTCACACCGTGAAATCCTACTTGAGACCTTTTAAAACCCTGAACCGGTTCCTGATCTGGCCTTGTGTGGTGTTGTTGTGTTGATATTTGGGGTGTGTGTGTGTGTGTGTGTGTAATGGTAGAACTCACCCACGACCACAGGAAGCACCTTCATGGCCTTCCTCTCGCGGCTGTTGATCTTGGCCCTCTTCCTCCTCTGAGGCTCCGGCTTGTACGTGATCTCGGCGAAGCTGACCGTGCGCACCGGGCCGTCCTTGTACCCCGAGGGGTGAAAGTGCTGGTCCGGGGACGGGAAGGTGGACGTCTCCTCGGGAGCGTCGGTGGGCTCCCTCTCTATGATGGGCGGCAGCAGCGGCGGCAGCGAGGCCAGCGGCGGCAGGGAGGCGGCGGCCTCCTGCAGCTTCCGGCAGGCCTGGATGCTGCTCCTCAGCTTGGCCTTGCGCGCCTCCTCCCAGCGGCGCAGGCCGCGGAACATTCCGCAGTAGAGCAGCAGCATGATGGGACACGGGATGAAGAAGGAGCACACGGACGAGTACAGCACGTAGTCGTCGTTCTCCAGCTTGCACTCGCCGGGGTCGCGACCCGGCACCTTATTGATGCCGAACATGACGGGCGAGGCCACGGCCAGGGCCAGGATCCACGTGGCCCACAGCAGCAGCGTCTGCCGCAGGTCCACGTGCTTCCTGTTGTAGTTGAGCGGGATGGACACGGCGATGAACCTGCCACAAAAAAATAAAAAATTATCTGCTGCAGAATAAAATGGCGTTCATCACTGAAAACAGAAATTCCACATCAGTATGTAGATTTAATTCAGGATTTTAGTTTTCACTGACTTAATCACTGCACTAGGTTTATTGTACCTGTCTGCAAGCCATCTCTCTTTTGTGAAACCATTTTTTTTTGTTATAAAATATTATTTGTTTCCAACACAACCAAAAATGTCAATAGTGCATACACCTCCATTATTATTTACCAATATATGTGTATGAACCAGACTGCTATCTCAAGAATGGGGTTTAATTAAAAAAAAAAGAATATATATATATATATAAAATAATAATAATAATAATAATAATAAGAAGAATGATAAGAATAAGAATAAGAATAAGAATAAGAATAAGAATAAGAATAAGAATTTAAATTAGAATCATTTGAATGAATTTAATTTTAACTTAATTCCACCACCACGTGAGTAATAGCAAACATTTAAGTCTGAGTGTCAGGCTATTTTTTTTTCTCGTCGAAATAATTCTTCCTAACCTAAATCTTCACACTCGATGGCAGAATCAGAGCACTCTTTATTGTTCCGTTTTTTTTTTGGTACCAGAGACACTTTGACGTGTCACAGATGGAGGAATCACAGATGGAACTGATCTTATTAATAATGCTGCCGTCCTGTGATGATCGCAGAGCGGCATTAATAAGCTGTATTAGTTCCACTTGTGACTGATGATGATGATGACTCAAAATGTCTGAGTGGAGTTTTCTCTCTGATGCTCCACAGGTTAAAAACAATAAGCTGTGTGCCTTTAATATGAAGTTAAATTCCTAATAAATCACAGATCCAAGCTAAAAACCATTTACATCCTGTGTCGCTCCTGTAAAATTGGGAATTGTCATTTTTATGATTCCGATTCCACACAGTGAGATTCCTGTGGCCTTAAAGGGTGGAGATAAGTCTAAAAATAAAGAGAAATAAATAAAGTGGCCCCCTCCTCCCGTGAACCCTCTGACCCCTGATCCTATCATTGGATCCAGAAGGTCTTCACTCAATTTCCTGCTCAAACCATCCAACCAGCAGCAGTAGATTATAATTTTTTCCTCCTTCAGCCCACGGATTCTCTGCGCACCTTCTCCATCCCTCCCTCGCGTGGTGCGTTTGAATTATTCAGCCTCCGTCCTCCAGTTAAAGCTCTTACTGCTTCAAAAAGCTTCAGATCATCACCATCACTCCGCGTTAGCCTCAGTGCGCCCATCGCTCTCTGGTGTAATCATATTTTCCTGGAGTCGGGGACATTTGGATCTGAGAACCTTGCTCCTGGGTTTTTATTTATTTATTTATTTTTTTCTCCTCTCCAGCTCCAGAGTTTCATCCTTCAACATCAGCTGAGGGGTTTCAGATAATCTCATAGAGTCAAACAAACGAGCGCAGAGGGAGGCTGGCACTTCATCACCGCGGGATTTTTTTTTCTCCCCTTTTGAGCTTTTACAGGAACCAGACTTAAAAAAAAAAAAAAAAAAAAAAAAAAGGTCATTATCATATTTCCACATCAGAGTGGCGTGCCTGTCTGACCCCCGGAGGCTTTCAGGTGGAGGCCTGAGGTCCCACAGCAAGGGACCGCTCAGGGTTCAGGTTTCGTTAATGTGACGGTTGTCACTGGATGACCCTGAGCGGAGGAAAGATTACTTTAACTTTATCCCAGGTGAAGTTTGGTCCTGTTGAACATCTTCTTTTCACTTGTCTGCTGAAATATTTCCCTGAACAAAGTTTGGCTGAGAAAATGTGTCTTAATAAAATTCACGAACAATCTTTTACCACTTTTTCTATTTGGAATTCCAGCTGTCTGCCATTATTCAGCCTCATTCATTTTTATAGGGTAGGCAAAAAAAAACAACACAAGCTGACAAACGTGTCAATAAAAATCCATTTCAATTTAACAAGGTGTACTCTTCATGCTCCTATACGACTCTGAGGAGTGTAACTTGTTCTCAAAGCGTGTACACCAAGAAATATTGATATTGAATATTTGAACCAGAATGTTTTTGTGACATTTATGTAAAAGTTACTCAGCTGAGAAGGAGCTCTGTCTGTGTGCGTGCGTGCGTGCGTGCGCGTGCACTGACCTGTCGATGCTGATGGCGCAGAGGTTGAAGATGGAGGCGGTGCACAGCATCACGTCCATGGTCATCAGAGCGTCACAGATGGTGGTGCTGAGGGTCCACACGCCGTCCTGAAACTGAGGCACACACACGGACACGTCAAGTACGGTCAAGTATGGGCACGCACGCACGCACGCAGGCACGCACGCACACACCCAAAATCACTTTCTAGACTTCATTTTGAGGTGTTTGGGGGTATTTTCAGTTATCCTACTATCTCTACTCTATACATGAACTTGACAGTGGCGGAATATGGTTCTTCTAACTCCCATAAATGTATATGAAATGTCACCTTTCACATGCAAAATAATGATCATGTCTATTTATAATGATCTATTTCACACTGAGAACAGATATATTAAAACATTTCAGCCAGATTTGCACAGATTTTTGTGACCTTTTGATTTAATTAACCATTCTATTGAGTCAATGGAAGCAGAAACAGTTCAGACACCCAGACAATGCCGCAGACAACGGGAGAAATGAATGAATGATGAATGGATGAATAACCCAAAAAAACACACTAAAGGACAAAACGAGTGATGAAACTGTGATGTCATAAGTGAGTGTGAGGTCAACTGAAGTTGAACACTAAAGGATAAAGGGACCCCTCAACGAATTCAAAAGTGACCTCACATTAGCACGCTGTTCACCTGCAGGAGCGCAGACCACAGTTTAGAAAACAGACAAAAATGTAAGTCACTTAAATTACTTAAAATATGTCTGTATGTTATTTTTAAATAAAAAGAAATATAGAAAAAAAAGGAATAATAACAACAGAATTATTAAATCAGAACCAGTATATTTTTTGAATATTAATGTAAAGAGATGATTACAGTTCACCACTGCTGGAGGCATCACCATATCATATCATACCATCACAATTCCGCAGCAAATCAGCAGAAAGGCCATCTCACCCCATCAATTAATTGCATGCATCAGTTAACTGACTAATGAATCACTTAAAAATATTAAGATTCTCTTATTAGGTTCTCTACACTGTGAAATGTTTTTAAAGGCTATAGAAGACCATTTATACAGTAATCTGTAAAAAGAGCATGAAAACAACCAACAACAAAATGTATTATTATTTTTTTAATGGTTTAAATTTAGGGATTTAAGTATAAAAAAAAAAGTTAAAAACTCTTCAAACTCTAAAAACAAGCAGTAAAATAATAATAATATATGCAGTAGTAAAATAATATTGTATACAATACATGAATTAGTGCACCCACAACATTGACCAAAAATATATTTTTGATTTAAAAATATATATTTTTTATATTATTTAAAAAAAAATTAAGGCTAACCGCCACGCAAGTCACTTGCTTGGACCGGTATAATTGTCCATTCTTCCACCCATGGTCCACTTACTAAATGCCAAAGAGAATAATCACAGCGTTAGTTAAATCGTCCCATTAAGTCTGCCGGGTGGAAGCTGATCTTGACATTCAGACTTGACATACCGCATCCATCTGATGATGAAGAGCGTGAGACGCAGACAAAAGCTCCAGAACCAGACAGTAAGTGGACCCTGATGGAGATGGCCACTTTTTTTGCTTTTTTTTATTATATATATGTTTTTACTATTCCTGTAAAGCTCTGCCATGCTTTAGTGGACATGAAACATCCCTCCCATGAAGTCATTAAATAAAACTCCAGGAGGGGAGTGTGGTGGGCTGAAATCTGAAATGTTAATGAATTATTGTTTTAGAAAATTTGTCATTCATTATATATTTGTACAACAGCCCCCCGACTCATGAACACTTAAATCTGCTTACAACAGCAGTATAATGTGATAAAAATGTCATTGCATGTTTGTATAGTGATTATAAAGTTAAACAGGGTAATTTTTTTTAATGTAGTGTTAATTTAAAATTAACTTAGTCCTGTTCGTTTTAAACACAACGCAACTACGACATCATTAATTGAGTATGACTTATACAGGCTTTACACAGACATTAATAATCAAATTCCGCAAAACCTCAAAATCCAGAATCTGGAAGGTGTTCATTTATGTTCTATAACCTGCTCATTTCACCTCCATCACTAACCAGTGCGGCTGTGCAGTTTAATCCATATTCATAATTTAAAGGTCTTCATGCATTTTGTATCAATGTACTAATGTGAAATTGGAAATGTAGAATAAAGCCGTTGGTATGGCGTTTATTATACGCGTTTACTTTTACACAACACCAACATCTAAAATCACAGCGCATCTCCCTCAGAGATCCAGGTTTATGAAATCATAAGTTCAGACTTTTATTTACCCGGAGTGAGTCCCAACTTGAATCAACCTTTTGTTTGTTCTTGCCGTCACGCAGCTCAGCAGTTTATCTGAGTTCCTTTTTTATTGCTTTTCCTCCTCTGCAAGTGTTTTCTTTTTGTCCTTTATGTTTTATCCTGTTTATGTTTCCTATGGGTTCCCCACTGCTGAAAGTAATCCCTTTTGTCCGATAACAAAAGTCTGAACTAAACTGAACTGAACTGAACAAAAGGTCACGGAGTCAAAGCAACAAATGTGACCTTTTGTTTCCTCGTTCAACAGAAAAAATCTTCGGTTTTATGAACCATAGGAATCTAAACACCCCAATGTTTTACTTCAAAACTCCTTTATTGGATCTAAATCGCAGAAAAAGAATCAATGGGGTATTCAATTCTAACGAATTATAAATAATTTCATTGTAATTCGTTTTATACGTTATTTAAGGGATTTTGTGAACACCCTTGATCACATGGCATCCCAGTATAGACCCAATAGGATATTTGCATTATAGTTGAAAAGATGTCTAAGGTCAATTGTAAGGTGTTCTCATCTCTTTGAATAATGATAATACATTAATTGATCCATTAATGAATGATTTGATCTGGTAATTAGGTGAAAAACAAATCTCTGAATTCTGATGTTAATGCAAGTAAGGATGAAAAGTCATACCTCCTCTTAAATCCAATTTAAATTATAAATGGCTCCGATATGGATTATAAATTAAGATTATAGTCCCTTAAATAAAATGATACCTTTAACTGACAGGTCAAAGTCAAATACGCGGGAAATAAAGGGATTCATTTTCGCTTTTTCACAGATTAAGGGATCTGATGAAGATTGAGGGTTCAACAAATGTTAGGTGAAGAGTGGTTTCCTGAGATTAAAAGTCCTGGACCTGCTCTGGCTTCACATGTCAAGAGTGTCACGGTGACCTCTGACCTGTCCACAGTGGAGTGGAGTTGCTCACCTCAGTGAAGACGAAGAGCGGCAGGACCAGCACCGCCAGCATCAGGTCGGACACCGCCAGGCTGACGATGAAGTAGTTGGTGGTGGTCTTCAGCGCCTTCTCCGTGAACACGCTGAGACACACCAGCAGGTTCCCACAGATGATCACCACGATCAGCAGGACCCCGAGCACCAGGGCCGGCAGGTTGTATCCCGTCCCAGGGGCCGTCGCCGTCTCCTCCGCCTCCAGGCTCCCGTTGGCCGCCATCTCCGCCCCGGCTCCGGGGCTCCGAGCCACAGCAGCGCGGCCGACGGGCTCTCATGGACCCCGGGCCGCTCTCTGCTCTCCGCCCCGCCGCCTCATGCCGGTGCCCGCGGACACTTCACCGGACTGGACCGCGGCGCTCCACAGCGCACCGGTGCGTAATTACGCACGAACTCCGCGTGGAAAAAGAGGATTGGAAGCGGAGGCACCGTGGTCTCCGTTACAGAGTGGAACACATTTTCACACCGTCGTGTTCACGTGCGATGAACTTCATTCTGTTTTCTAATGATAAAAAAAAACAAAGAAACATTTTGAGATTAAAAACAAAAAGGAATTCATTCGAAGAGAGACGCGTTAAAAGCTCCAAAACCTCCTGATGAGACGATCCATGTCTCCTCAGTGAAAAGCCCAGAGAGTGAAGTCAGACAGCGGCGAGTGTGTCGGGCTGCTTCCAGCTCCGGTGTACGTGTGTGTGCGTGTGCGCCTGCAGGCTGCTAAAGGCCAACGGGGCCAAATTAGCCAATTAAAGCCGCTTATCAGCTGCGCTTTCCGGTGTCCTTCAGTTCTTCAGAGACACGGTTTGTCCAAGTGCCTGTCCCTCCGCGTGTGTGTCTTTCCGCGTGTCTCAAAAGGAGTGTGAGTGTGTGTGTGTGTGTGAGTGAGAGAGAGAGAGAGAAAGAGAGAGCGCTGCAAAAAAGAAGAATCCACAACCTTAACCATGAACCGAAACTGAAGGGGACAGTACATATCTTTTGTCACAGAAACACTTGAATTTGCGGCAAATTGCAGATCATGCAAATAATAATAATAATAATATAATATCACATGTGCTGTCAGAATAAATAAAGGGTTTAAACCAAAGTCTCTGTGGGATTTCAAAGATAACGTTGGGGAACAAAAGCCCTGCAGAAAAGGATAACACTCTTTTTTTGCAGTGTAGAGTGAAGCAGTTAGACTGAGCAGAGAGGAGGAATCCCCACAGCTGGAATCACCTGCTGCTCTGTCGTGTCAACATCTGGATTCATTCACATTCTCCTCTGTGACAGATTAGATGCGTCATGAATGGACTGCTTCCCTCAGGCATGATTAAAAAACAAATTGGGAAGTGATAGAAGAATATAAGACACATGGCAGGTGGAGTTTCTCTCTGGGATTATCTCCGATGGTGTCTTGACGTCAGGGGCGACCTCGGGAAATCACCCGGAAACAGGTGACGCTCCATTTACAGTCCACTGGGATTAAAACAAACAAACAAACAAAAAAAAGTGCACATTATTGCACACTTCAAAAAAAAGTAAAAACATTTTTGAGGAACATTTAAATTCGTCAATTCTGAGAAACAAGAAATTCCGAGAAATTGTGTTTTTTAAATAATAAATAAAATGTAGCCGTTGGAAGAGCAAAGGTCAGCATGGAATCAATTATTTCCCCCCCTCCACAGTTATTGTCAATAAACAAAAAGATGTGGTGGGTCAAATGAGTATTTTCTGACCTCCTTCTCCGGGTTTTACAACTGCTGCTGCTCCTCAATTTGCTCCAGGATCCAACAGATGCTTCAAGGTCTACCGCCTCCTCCCCCTCCTCCTTCACATCATCATCACGCCTCTCCATCCTGACCTTCCCGTCTGTGGCTGAGAGCAGAAGGAGCAAAGACAATACAAGAGGAGGGAGGAGTGGGTAATTGCTGTTCCCCTCATCACACCATCATCTGACTTTGTCAACACATCACGAACAAATGCGGCGAGGCGGGAAGTTACCCACCTGAGAACAAGCTCCTCCCACCACCTGACCAAGAGCCAGATTCAGTTTTTTAAGAGCAAATAAATGTGCCCCTATGAGGACCCAGGGTTGTTCTTTAAAAATGTGAATTCCGACGCATTTTATTTTTTATTTGGGAAATGAATGTGACAAAAAAAAAAAAAAAAAAAAAAAAAAAACTTAGTTCTACCAGGTGTGTGGTTCAACCAGGTTTTATCTCCACCACAAAAAAAAAGGGGATTTGGACTCATGCTAAAGGCATTAGGACCACAAGCTTTAGACCATCAGAACAGATCCTCAAATGCAAATGTTTCAAAATGTAAATCAGTCTTCCTGCAGCTTCACATTTGAAATGAAATAATGTTGTGGGCGCCTACAGGAGGCATCAGAATCCTCACTCGGCATAATGAAAACAAACAGCCAGTGAGTACCAGACTGTCAGGAAACAGACCTCCACACTGAGTTACTTCCTCTCAGGGCGCATGTTTTAATTTGCAGCAGCAGATGATCACCTCAGCCTCCGTCTGCCTTACATCCTTCTCATCACTGAAACGGATCACATTAACACGCTGGATATTCCAGATCCACTCCGTCTCAGACCGTAGCTCTGATTATGTTTACCGTCTACGAACAAAAGCCTCGGAATATCCTCAAGGATCCATGAGACCACCTCAGCCTTCGATAAATGAATACAACGAAAACATGCATAAATCACTGTACACTGTGAATTTTCAATGTCTGTATGGTATTTATTCCACTCGCACTTATTTTTGTCAACCCGTAACATCGGGTGAATTCAATTCCATTTATTATTTTGTACTGTGAATTTCACTTTTCCGCATGATTAGCTATTCCATTCATACAGTAAATTTAAACCCGCATAAGTTCTGAATAGCACTGCTTATATTACTCTCATTACATACAGCCCTTTCCACTGCATATACTCAGGTCACTGTATATATGGTATCGTCTGTACTTTTTTTCTACTCTTGCACAGCCTTAGTTTACTTTTTTTTTTTCTGTTTGTATACTTTTTTTTTTACCTCTGCTGCTGCGACACCGCAAATTTTCCCACTGTGGGGAATCCTATCTTATGAATACACATGTAAAAGCCGCAATAGCAGCAGCAATACAAAAAAAAAAAAAAAAAAAAAAAAACACACAACAAAGCAGTCAGAAACACTCAAGGATTCCAAGGATACCTGGCTGTCAAGGACGCCTGCATCCATCATAATTATCCTGGGCACCTTCCTAGGACGCCACGTACCCTCATTAAGGCCTGTCAGTGTCCCCCTTTAAATCTGTTAGAACATCTAAGATTTAAATAAATCTCTATGATAAAATAAATATGATTTAACAACCTTAGAATCACACCAAACTGAAAAAAAAACAACAGAAAGTAATAAAAATTCCCAAATCATTTAAATCAAAAAACAAATGTCCCTGACAAACTTTTTTTTTTTGGTACATGGAGCGTCAACACCTTTTAACTTCCTAAATATGCTATTCTAGCCCCTCCCTGGATTGCTGGTCCCACTATATATATATATATTATATATCCATAGACTTCTAAAAAGACCCTTGAATCCCCACGCAGTTGTACCGCTTACGATGACCTTAAACGTTAAAGGTCATCTGAAAAAAAAAAAACTTGAACATCCTTATATCCCTTAGAACCACTATAAAACTCACCAGGTTTCCAAAACGCACCATCATGGACTCTTCACGGACTCCTGGAATCCTCCTAACACACCTGCTGTGGAAAAACTATTAGTTTATTAGACTTTAGACTATATTTATGAACTTGAAAGTGTTTCTGTATTTGTTAGGCTTTAACTCTGCTGCCGCCTGTTGGTCACATTTAAACACTACATTGTTAAAAAACACACCCAATGTCTTTTCCTCTTTTTCTTTTCCATATTTTATTTATGTATAAAAACATAATTAAATCTCTAAACTGTAATTCTTCCTCTGACACTTTCAGAAACAAATGGTCATATCCTGCTACTGTAAACCCATCTTTACATTAAGTAGTAACAAACAATATATATTTTTTATAGATCCGTAGATCAGGTTCAAACAATTTTTTCCACATGTTTAACTTGGAGTCCTGATTTGGCATTTTGCCCTTAAGACACAGTGAAATATATTTTTTTGGTTAAGATTTGACCTGAGTCACGATGGCATCACTCCTCCAGGTCACTGAGCAGAAAGTGAGGTTGGAGCACGGACAGGATGGGTCCCAGCGGTGCCCCGGCCAGGGAGTACGCCTCATCCACGATGACGCCCCGGGACCGCAACGTCCGCAGGGCGGCGCCACAGCTTTCTCTTCCACCGCGGGACGTCACCAGGGCCATGAGCAGGGGACTGTCGAACAGGCCGAACCTCTGCCGCATCTCCCCCAGCTGAGCCGAGAAACTCTGAGAGAAAAAAATTAAAATAAAAAACCCCAAAAACTCTTGGTGCATCTTACGTTTCATTTTAAGTCAGCTTCTAATGTCTGGATAAAATAAAGATGAGGAAAAATGACAGTACCTGGGTTGGGCTGGTCTCAGGCCGGACGACAGTGTCTCCGCAGAATAAAACTCTGAGCTGGTCTGATGGACAGGACGCCTTGTGCTGATCCAGCAGCGCTGAGACAATACCTGGGAAAATGACTCATCATTCATCACGTAATATTACACTGTAAAGCTCACTCTACATTATCAATACATTGGCAATATGCTAGATTCTCAGACATTTTTTTTCTAAGTTCGAAGAGGGAAACTATGCATGTTGCTCATAGTCATTTTTCTAAATCTGTGATATATGAGAATAAAAAACAACATATAATAAAGAATAAGATTGTGACATTTCTGAGAAAGTGTTGTAGTGTGGACAGAAACAACTCAGTATTTCAGCAATGACGAAGCAGAAATATTTGTGAACAAAGTTAACATATTAATTGTCCATAACCTTTCAGAATACACACAGGAAAAAATTATGATTGAACTTAATTCTTTGGTAAATAATAAAAATCTTTAAATTTCAGGCTATTCAGAATGAACTCACTTGACTCTCATTACGATGACCTAATTTATTTTATTCTTTTAGACAGCTCAGCACTTTCCGAAGAAAAAATGTCTGATAAACTTTTTAGATTATCACAATACACCATTTATTAATTTAGTTCATCTCAAATTGTCAGGGCGCTATTTGCGGATTATGAGTCGACATAATAAATACCAGCTTCCTGACCTCTCTGCGACGCTTTCGACGCCTCCTCTCTGTCTGTCGACAGGAAGAGCTGTGCATTACTTTTCAGTAAACTCTCGATGAAATCCTCCTCGCCGGAAAAACAAAACCTGCCGACTTCAAGACCTGCAACAGAGCGACAACGAGGTCACGACAGGGAATCAACAACGTTACTGATAAGGTAAGAGGTTTAATTACCATGATGTCTGGTGCTGGTGATGATGCGGGAGCTGAGCTGCTGCTGCTCCGCGTCGGTGGTGATGAGAACGACATCAAACAGCAGCGACTCTGCAGGATTCTCCTCCAGCAGACGCTCGTTCACTCTCTGAAGCGCCTGAGGAGGAAAGTTAGAGTAGATACAGAAGCGATCTGCTGTTTGAAGCACAGGGTCCAAGTTTAAATGTGTCATTAAACTCCAATTTTAGGGTGAAGGCGGCTGTTTCAGTATGTCACAACAATGGCTGCAACTACACATTTTTCCATTCAAGATTATTATTTTAATTGTATAAACGTTTTTAAAATATTCCAGTTTCTGTGTCATACTCCATTATACATAAAATATGCGGGGGTGTAAATAAAAGAAAAACAACAAATAAGAATACAGTTATTCAAGCTCTGCGCAGAAATGTTTCAAGGTGAAATGAATAATCTGAATAAATATCAACCATTGCTGTTAAACCATGTCACTATTTAAACACACACACATATACACTTGAACTCTGACCTGCAGCAGTGGGAACGCGGTGCCAATTTTGTACACCCCATCATCATCTTCAACTTCAGATTGAAAAACTGCACGAGACGTTACTGCAACAACCACCGCTCCGTCAGCATCTTTCTGCAGAAGAGGGACATTAAGATGACTTGTTGAGTTGATCTCAGCAAAAAATAAAAACAAATTATGAAATTCTCCAGTCTAAAAACTCCATTTAAAAAAATGCTATTCATATTGCCATTACACTTTGAACTTTTTTATTTTAAACAAGTTTCCTGCTTTGAAAGTCTCTCACCCTTACAGGACATGTCTCTCACTGTCCTCGCGACACAGTCTCAGGTGGGTCTTACCTGTTTGACGTCAGGGTTTAGGACCGTGGAGAACATTGTCTACCTCTCAGATAACTTCCTGCGGGTTAATACGACACTTAATTACAATAATATAATATCATTCATTAAAATAACAGTATATTTTGGGACAGAAATGTCTGTCCAACTACTTCAGCCGCCCATCGAAAGTGTGGACACGGCTTCAGTTCCGCCTTTCTGAAACCTGACGTTCGACGTAGCAGCGCAGCGTTATGACGTCACTTCCGCGTTCGGGCTGCCACTACTCGCCCCGCCCAAGGCGGTGCATTTTTTTTTATTTTTTTTTAAATACAATTCCAGGTAGAGAAACACGCACACAATCAGGAAACCTTTTAACAGCTGGATTAATAACTAGTTCGGGGGAAAGACGCAGGACAGGGACAGGCCCAGACCGCTTTGGGAGCGGGTCTGACCCGGTTTGGATCGGATTTGGAGAGAAGGAGGGAGGCAACGTTTGTGTTCACGGTGAGATTGTGCTAATCTATCAGCTGTATCCTTCCGTCTCTCTCTCTCTGGACCTGTCCGATCCCGGGACGTCCCGGGATGTCCACCCAGGACGCCCGGGACTGGACAGGTCCATAATAAAACCCGCGGTAGGTAAACAGCAGGTGTCATCGTCTTGTAATGTATTTGAAAAAAATGTTTCCTGATTATACAAATAAATGGGTTTGGGCTCTGGAAGGGAAGAAATTATGTTAACATGAATACGTGAGTTGTTTTTTTTTAAATTAAATATACGGACTAAATTATTATGTCATTTCTCAGTGACGTGGCGGGTTGAGCCTCACCCTCCTTTGTCTATGGTATACAGATTTATTTTATCCCCAGGTACGCGATAATCAAGAAGTTAAGTTGGTATGATAATGATACTGAAATGTCTTCAAGGTCATGTTGTTCTCTATAATGTTATTTCAATCATAGCAGAAATAGACAACATATCACTTTATTAGACAAAGTCAGGATTTTTGATTTGTCTAATATTGTATAGACGGAACAATTTATTATGCATTGTCAATCTGCGAATGTAATCATCAGTTGTTGTCAGTCATCTTAACAGTGTGTCACACCTGTGTGTGTGTGTGTGTGTGTGTGTAAAGTACTCTGTGTACAGGTGAATAATTAGATAATAATCAAGGAATAAGCAGTCAGACCAGTCAGTCTCTTGGTCTGTCAGAGGGAAGGAAGAAGCACTAGTTCATCTGTAAGACAATAAAGATAATACAAAAATAATACAATGCTACAATAACAATATTTAAGAGTAAACAAAATTCCGTTTTTAAACCACAGAAATAGAATAAGCTGAATTTGCTTTGAATGAACAGGATACATATATGGATGTGGTTGCATTAGCAATAAAGAGGGAAATTAACTTGATTTTATTTTATGTAATAAATGTAGTTGTGATCGAATGGCTCTACTCAGAGGTAGGTACTCTGCAATCTATAAAAAATACAATGTTGCTTACAGGGGACTGTGCATAAGTATATATTGTTATTAATGTGTTTTTAAGTACTATTACAACTGCTATTTTCTTACCACTGTGCCTATTTCTCTACTTTATTTTTCTATGTTTATGAGATTTCATTGCCTTGCATTTTTTTGGAAGTGGAATTTCAAAGTTACTCTTACCGCCAAGTATAGAGGAGTCAAAGGAGCAATAGTGGCTTCTGTTCGGTTTTCACCCGGACTTGTTCAGGCAGGGTCGAAGTCGTGCAGATGATAAAATCAGTGTCAGGTTTTAAAGAAAAAAGTGCTTTTAAATGAATAGCTGTAAATCCAGTCAGACAGCTCAGTGATCTGCTGCTGCAGCTACTGTCGTCTCACTGAGCTGTGAGGAAACCCACACTAAGTTTGTAAGGAACGTACTCCAACCCACAGGCCAAACAACGTGTATATGTTGTTATTTATATGTAAAAATAAGAGGAGGAAAAATGATACGTTTTGTCTACAAAGTCAGTACAGACTAGCGTTTCTGCTCCTTCTTTCAGGACATGATTGATTTGGAGAATTTGGGCTTTCAGTGATGATTTTTTTTCCCTCCCTGAATAAACAGAGTATGTATAACTCTGCTATTTGTGGAAGTCTTTATGTGAGTATTGGTAAGTGTTAAGTTCTGTTGTCCCTCCCTGGACAAATAAAACTCAGGTTCTTCTCACATGATGTCAATCAGCAGCAGAACGTTTGACTAATGCCTGTTTTTTTTTTTTTTTAAAGAAGCTCTATTAGATTTCTTTTTATTCATCTTGATTAAAATTGTAAATTAAAATAAAAAAGTGCAGTAATAATTATAATAATCACCTCTCATGTTTTTTGTCCATGTTATATGGACAGTATGTTGCTCTGTGAGGCTGAGCTGCGACATCATATTTTAATGTCTACATTAGAATGTAAACATTTACTTTTACCTTCTTGCGGATCATTTCTCACTCTCTCCGTTCTTGTCCCCACCTCCTCCAGTTTCTGCAGCGAAGCCGCTCCGCCATGTTCAGGTAGAGGCCGGCTCCGAGGCAGCCCCCCACTATGCTGAAGCGACTGGACCGGATCCGGTTCCGGGGCCAGAGACGGGACGACTTCCTGGATCTGGCTTCTGAGTCCCCCAACACATCGGACACAGAATCCAACGATGAGGTGGTGGTGAGACCCCGTGTGCCCCTCAGAGAGCCGGAGGAGATGAGGGAGGTGGAGGCAGAGCAGCAGAGTGAAGCTCAGGTGGAGGAAGACAGCGGTCTGATCTGTGACAATACAAATATATAATGTAACAATCAGGATATAGCAAATATCCACATTTCTGAAATACATTTTACAAATCATTTAAATCAACATTGGACAGTTAATGATACAATAAACAACACAAGGCTTCAAACTTATCAATAAATAAGAATTGATCATGTCTGGTGGAGTAAATGTTAATTGTAAATGCATAGTGTGCACGGCGCCCTTCACAAATCAAAACCCATCATTATTTCTTCGAAATGATTTTGTTTTCCTGTTGTTGTTTTTTTCATACCTGCTGATTTGGCACATTTGTGTTTTCGTTCAGGCTGGACCCGGCTCGTTTTCTGCGTCCCTCCAGGAGGACTCAAGGTCAGATCTTAACGAGGTCAAAGGGCACCTAGAAGTGGCCTTGCTGGAGAAACATTTCTTAAGTGAGTGTTCTGAGTTGAACCCCACACTGTGTGGTCTATATGTGGTTGTAAAATATGTGTATTGTATCTTCCTCTATTTCCTGATATACTGTTATATTATATTATAATGTATTACATTACTTTGTTTTATCATAACAGTGTTTTTCCTAAGCTTGCTGTTTTGGGGGGTTGCTTGACAGTGGGGGGGTAGGGTTACCTTGACCTAGTTTTTGACTTTTCACTATTTCACCAACTTCCTGATGTCCTAGTGACTCGTGGATGGTACTGTTGGATGTGGAAGAGTTGATATAGTGGGGGCGTAGCCAGGTCTGTAGGACCTTCCTATCAAAGGTTATTTCAAAAGAGTGTCAGGAGTGGTTTTCATCCCCAAAACCTTACCCTAATACAATCCCCTAACCCTAGCCCAATCCCCTAAACCCTAACCATAACCCTAAACCCTGATCCTAACCCAATCCCCTAACCCTAACCCTAACCCAATTCCCTAACCCTAACCCTAAGCCTATAAATAGACAAAATATCACTTTATTAGACAAAGTCAGTATTTTGATTTGTCTAATATTGTATAGCCGGAACAATTTAACCCTAACTCTAACATCTAACCCTAATATCTAACCCTAATATCTAACCCCAACCCAAACATCTAACCCTAACCCAATCCCCTAACCCTAACTCATGTGGTACCGTTGGATGCGGAATGGCCTTAAATGGGGGGGGGGCAAAGCAAAACAGAAAGTCGATGAGACCTTCCTATCAAAAGTTATTCGCAGAAAACGTGATGAGAGATTTTGACTTTTCGCTATTTCACCAACTTCCCAAAGTCGTAGGGACTCGCAAATGGTACCGTTGGATGCGGAAGGGTCTATATAGTAGTGACGTAGCCCACTTCCAGGTCTCTGAGACCTTCTCATCAAAAGTTATCCCAAAAATGTTTCATTCCCGAGTGGTTTTAATCCCATTAACCTGACCCAATCCCTTAAACCCTAATCCCCCTGATGTGTTAACATGCAAAGAAACTACATATATACACAAATTAGACATGAACATACATGTTTCTAAACTACAGGCTTACATGCTTATGTGGTAAATTAAAGAGGTCTCAGATCGTTTCCTTTCTTCTCATAACCTTTCATCGCATGATCTGTGCGTTTCAGATGAGGAGCTGAGGAAACTTAAAGAAGAGTCCGCCGTGGATTCGCTGAAGCAGGAGCTGGAGAAGGAGCGATGCAGACGAGTGGAGCTGGAGCAGAAGATCAACGACCTGCTGAGATCCAGGTGGAAAAAAACCAATTTCATTAAAAATGTATTTAACATTTAATGAGCAACTTGTTTCCGTCTGGATTGACTCACTGTTACTTTCTGTGGTGAAACAGACTTGAAGACTCGCCTTGTCCCACACCCAAGACTCCGCCCCCTCCTGCACCTGCAGGTAACGGTACAGGTGAGCTGCACAAACTCACTCAATTTAAGTAGAATACAAAATCGAATTTGATTTGAACAATATGTATTTAAAAAAAAAAACACACATTTCCCTCTCAATTAGTCAGCTCATCAGTTTTACTTATCCAGGTATTTGTCCAGGTTTTTCAAATATCTGAAATTATTATTTTTTTTCCCCCCTGTGCAGAAAAACAGAAGGAAACAATGTCTGACAGTTTCCTGAAGTGGCTTTATGAGCGCTTTGGGGTTTATATCGAAGACTTCCGTTTTCAGCCCGAAGAGACCACGGTGGAGACGGACGAGCCGCTCAGTGGAAAGAGGTGAGGAGGAACATTTCTTTTTGAGATATTTTAAAATACTGCAGAGTCATAACTGCAGATAAACATTTTTATTTTTGTATTTATTGTTTGAAGTTGTATTTATCTTAAATCTATAAAAATGTTTTTTTTTCCACTCCACAGATTGACTGAAAACATGAGACGGTTCAGTGAGTATTCCACAAAAAATATTATTATTAGAATTTTTTGTTTTAATTTTCAATAGGACGATAATTATATTAACTATATCCTACATTGTATACTATATAATAAGGAATTTCAGGTAGGTAAAAAAAAGAGAAAAATATGAATAAAAATAAACATTTTTTGATCAAGTTCTGGTCTGAAGAAATTGTGTTTTTTGTGTTTTCACAATTTGGATTCAGCTTTTTTTTTTATAAACCTGAAATTGTAAAACACGCCCTCTCTCTCTCTCTGTTGTGCCTCCAGAACGAGGATTCAAACCAGTGAGCAACTTTAAGAGGAACCTCACTGCGTTATCCAGCTGGTACACGTTCTACACGTCGGCCATCGCCTTCATTGTGAGTCCACTGCTCACACCTGTATTATTCATTTAATCTACCGCTTATTATTATGTTTATAGATTTGAATGTTCACACACATTTCCAGATTATGTGTTTCGACGACCCGAGCCTTAATAATTCACTGCACATTTTAAAACGCAGGTCTACATGTACGCGGCGTGGCACGGCTGGGCCGTCCCCATGTTCCTGTTCCTCGCCATCGTGCGTCTGTCCTTAAATTACCTCATCGCCAGGTGAGTCACTCAGCCAATCACACGGCCAGAATCAGGATCCACAACTTTTTTTGCTCGTCTGTCTGCATCATGCATATTGTTAGTTTTGTTCTCGAAACTTTACGAAACTTCAAAAAATGTTTCACCGTCTTCAAATGTGACCCTGCCTGTGGAATGATGGGACATGTACCCATGATGCATTGCTCTCAGAGGCTGGAGGATCCAGTGGAGCATCTTACCTGAAGTCTCGGAGCCTGTGGTGAGAAAAACTGTTTTTTTTGCACCCATTACACCTCTGCACTCTGCTACACTCCAGCCACCTCCTGCAGAACAAGTAAAAAAAAAGGTAAATATAGTAAAAACCTTACCAATCTGCGTCCTCTCGTTTTCCCAGGAGCCTCCTAAAGAAGATCTGACCGTGTCGGAGAAGTTCCAGCTGGTTCTGGACGTGGCTCAGAGAGCTCAGGTGAGGGTCTGACTCCTCCCCCCCACTGCAGAACAGAAATGATTGATTTATTAGATAGTTCTGTGTAAACTGAGGGTAAAAACAACAAAAAGAAGAATGTATCTATATTAAACAAATACGGACACCTAAATCTAAATAATAAACACACACACACGCAGCTTAGAAGCTTAGAAGAAAACTGAGGAAACAAAACAAAAATCTTTGTGTCGTTTTGTCGTCACAGAATCTCTTTGGAAGGATGGCCAACATCCTGGAGAAAATAAAGAAGTGAGTGCGTCTGCGCACATTTGGTTCCAGGTCGGAGAAAAGTGATCGACCAGACAAAGGGTTTACTGTGTGTGTGTGTTTACGTGTGTGTGCGCGTGTGTGTGTGTGTGTGTGTGTGTGTGCCCGCAGTCTGTTCATGTGGGTGCAGCCAGAGCTAACTCAGAAGCTGTACGTTGCTCTGTGGGTGGCCCTCATCTCCTCCTGCCTGCTGCCATACAAACTGCTGGGATTCTTCATAGGTAGCTTCAACAGACATATATACTATATATTGTTATATACCAATAATATTAAGAAGTCCTAACTCCTCCTCCTCCTCCTCCTCCTCAGCCATGTACGCAGGTATAAAGTTCTTCATCATCGACTTCATCTATAAGAGCTGTCCTAAGCTGAGGCAGCGCTTCGACACGCCGTACATCATCTGGACCAACCTCCCCACCGACCAGCAGCTGAAGGAGCGCGGCGGCACCTCCTCCATGAGCAGACGGGTCAGTCACAGCACACGCCCCCCCACGGCATGCTGGGAAATGCCTTTCTCTTAATTCTCCTGCAAACTCATCCTCACAAGTGAAACGTAAAGACCGGCGTTAGTGAGGGTCTGACTCCTCCCACCCCCTGCAGAACAGAAATTGTCAAAGACCTGTTGATAGTCATCTAGAAGATAAAATGAAATAATATAATATACTTCTCTTTATAAAATCTGCATTTTGTTGAGTTTTATATTTAATTTAGTCTATAATAGTGTGATCCACTGCTCAATGGAGCTTCTGTATGGGATTGTTAATTAACACTTCCTTCTTCTGTTATTCTACACAATTCTACCAATTTAATTTCCTTATATAAATAACCTCATCACCCCCCAAAAAAAGAAAAGTGTATTTTTTTCTCAGAATACAAACTCATTATCAGAAAAAAACTATGAGGTAAAAAAGGAAGCCATCAATGAATGTGTTTTTCTCTCTCAGCTGTCTGAGTGTGAACAGGTAGGGGGCTGCTGCGGTGTGTGTGTTTTTTATTGTGTATCAATAGTCACAATCAGTAGTGAGTGCTGTAGTCAAGACATGTAGAGAGCGGTGAGAAATGCCTGATCTCCTCCCCTGTACGCTTCAATGACCCCTATGGCCTCTCCTCTAGCGCCACCCGCAGGATAAATCCAGTTTAGCCATCCTTTTCCATATTTATTCGTTTTTTTTTATACAAAAGTCCTGATGCAAAAATTCAAGAAACGATACAATAATGTCAAAAAAAAATCAGGACTCCTGATAACGATGTATCAGCCAGTGTTCATTTTCTGTACACACAGATTACGCACAATATTTATTTAATTAGCAATCTTTTTACACCATTGACATTATAATAACCCCACAGCCTCAACATCTGGATTTTAAAAATATTTTAACATAAAAAAAAAGGGCTCAGCAGAATTAAAGTTCACTTCAGTTTTAGTTTTTACCGTAAATATTACATTTTTTTAAATGTTTTATTTTGACAGGTGAGCTTCACTGGCTGCTGTGATTTATTATTTTTTTTACAATGCTACCTCACCACCCCCGGTGTTTTTTGATTCACAACTCACCCCCTCGTCCACCTATGCAGGTCCCGTCTGCGGGTGGGCGAGTTAACCTCTGCGCTGCGGCTCCCGCGGGCGCGGGCCGGGACGAGGACGGAGGACGTTACTACAGCACCAAGAGAGGAGCCTTCCACGAAGTCTTCAACCTGCCCGAGAGCGAGCGTCCCCTGACATGTGAGGAAGGGAAGAGGGTGGTGGAGGGTCAAATCCAGAATTGGCACATCAAACAAATGAAAAAAAAACTGAAATGAGTCTTTTTGGGGGGTAGGAATCTTTTTAGGTTTGTTAAATGTAGTGTTGAAGTATTATTTTTTTCTTTTAAAGATAAATAATGAAATGAAGATGTATTATATGCCCAAGAGAACGTGACATTCAGGAAAAAGTATGGAATTTGTCCCGAAACCTCCATTCTTAACGAAATTCACAAGTGTGTGCGTGTGTGCGTGTGCGTGCGTGTGGTTGCCTCAGCGTGTGAGAACGGCTGGCGCTGCTGCCTCATCAACAGAGACAGGAGGTCACCCACGGACTACATCCGCAACGGCTTCCTCTACGTCACCGAGAAGTAAGTCGGTGAATCACTGAGAAGTAATGCACGTAAATAAGGTACCTGAACGTCTCAGTCTCCAGTTTGAGTATTTGAATCTGCTCCCTCCTCAGTTATCTGTGTTTCGAGAGCTCCAGCTCCAGGTCCGGGTCCTCCAAGAGGAACAAAGTCATCAAGCTGCTCGACGTTAAAGAAATTCAGAAGGTCAGTTTATATATATATATATATACATATATGCCATATTTTGATTCTATAAGCCTGGGTTTGTGACATGCCAAATCACTCCTTTAAAGTGTATTATTATTTTGTCCTTCTCTGTCCCTGACAGTACAAAGTTTTGTCCGTGCTCCCTGGATCTGGGATGGGCATCTCCATAGCAACACCATCCACTCAGAAGGTAAGGATGCTCGGCGCCATGGGACCCGAGGTCAGATCAGCCCAAATGTTTTTTTTGTGTGGTCCTGTACAATGAAAACAAATAAAATACACAGCAAGTAAATAGTTCGGCTGCAAAAGCGATGGAATCAAAATATGAACAGGTTGAGTTTAGCTCCGATTTGCAATTTCTCTCGCTCTGAAGTGGATCCTCTGCTTCTTCAGAGGTTGGTTGTCAACGCTTTGCTGTGTTGTGTTGCCTTGCAGCCCATGGTTTTTGGGGCGATGATGCACAGAGATGAAGCCTTCGACGCCATCTCCACCCAGTACTCCAAGATCGTGGACGTGGCCACAGCCGCCAACCCAGAGACACAGTAACGCACACGCAAGAACACGGTTCTCCACCTGTGACGTCTTCACACAGCTGCTGCTGCTGCTCTGACTTTATATCTTCAGCTCGGCGACGTCTCAGTTTCAGCCAAACCACTTCCAATCGTTGTCGTCCAAACTATTTGACACAACGCTGCCACAAAAGACGCCACCATACGTCAAAGCTGCACAAAGGCATAGACAGTAGGTCCCAGGTGTGTGTGTGTGTGTGTGTGTGTGTGTGGGGGGGGGGGGTTACCTTAACCTATCCTACCTTAACTATAATCATCCATTGGTTGTTTGTATCATTTAGTTTTTTTATGTTTTAATTGCGGATTTAAATGAAATTCAACCCTTTTTATTTCATCACCTGCAGGGACATTTGTCAGAAATTGTTCAAATTAAATTAGTTTTTGTTCAAGCGGATTCAAGTTTATTATAGCTTCTTTACTGTGATACATATTATACTGTTGTTTACCAGTTTAATTATTGCAGAAGTTATTTCTTTATTCCTATTTTTATTTACTTTTTTTTTTTTTCCGCAATTTGCAAACACACCAATACCTAATTAAATGACATGTATGTATTCATGGAGTTTGATAGCTGGCCTATGGTCAGTTACAGTATATCGTGTAAATCATCACTTTAAAACAGAATATAAATCTGAGACTTTAACTTTTTTTTTTTAGGGGGGATTGGTTATCTATATCTAAATATGAGTTCATTTTTATTTTCTAAGCAGGTGAAAAAAAAAAGAAGCACATTTTTTCTTTTTTTTTTCGTCCTTTCATCATCTTGGCATATATTGGTAATTTCATGGCACAAATTAAACTTTTTAATGATTAATTTTTGATATCATTTTAATCTGCCAAGCGTTTGAAGTTTGACACTACATGAGGTCACACATTTATGGTATTTTAAGTCTGCCAAAGCGCTTCCCTCCCAGTCATAATCAATCAGTGGTTTGTACATTTTCAAGTAAAAAAGTCAAACATTTCATCAACATGCATAGAACCAATTGTATTGAAATAATAACCTAAACATTAATTTACCATAAATGTAATGTTTAATACCCCCACCAACAATTTATTTAAGTCTAATAAATAATCTGTGTGTTGGTATAATCAGGGCAAGACCATTTTTTGGTTTGTGGTTTAGTTTTTTGGCCGTGGACCCGTTTGTCTTTGATATGCGACGTTTTTTATAAAATGATTTACTTGAATTGAAACTACTTGTAACGTTTTTAAAGGCAATTTTTCTGCTTTTTTTTTCTTAAATAAAATCAAATGTCAAACACTGACCGTCTGTTGTTTTGTGCCAAATCGGCTCGGATTTTGCCTGTTGATGTCGCACTCCTGTAATCTAAGTTTTATTCAGTATTATATTTATATATTTATATATATATATATAAAAAAAAAGTATTTGCCACTCAAAAAAAGTTGTGAAATAGCAAACTTATACCAATTTCTTTCTCGAGGTTTATTAGTATTACTTCAATACATTACTTTGGGTGAAGCCAAAAATCGTTTTCTGTTACATTATATCTAATAGTGAAATATTTTTCACTTTATGGATTCATCCATTTACATATTTCCATGGTGATGTTTTACAGTCTTCAGTATCGGCATGAAGGATTTTATTATCCTGTTTTTCCCCGCCTCTCTTTTCTCCTCTGTGCAAACTTTTCATTTAACAGTTTTAAACCATGATAATATCTTCGATATCTCTATCTATCTTCAATAGAATAATAATAGAATAATTACGACACGTGAAGTATTTACATAAAAAAAAAAAAAAAAAAATCTGAAATGGCAAACATTTCCTTTAAACCTACCATACTTAAACTAAGAAATCTGATTTATACTGACTGTCAATGTCTGATAAAGAAAAAAAAAAAAGTTTCCCAACTCACAGCTGATAAATCCTCATTTGATTTTTACTGTGGGGGCGTGGCCTCTCACAGGTCAGAGGTCAGCCCTTCGTCACCATCCGAGTCCCCCAGAGAGAGATGATCCCCCATCCTCACCCCGAGTCCACTGTCCAGATCTGAATCCGCAAAGCTGACCCCTCGGCGTTTACCTCCTCCTTCCTCCTCCTCCTCCTCCTCCTCCTCCTCCTCCTCCGGGATAATCACCACCTCCTCCTTGGCGTTGGGGTCGATGTCCTCCTTGAACCACACCGCCTTGTATCCCTCCTCCATGCGCCTCTCCTTGGTCAGGATGGGTTTCACCTCCTTCTCGGAGCCGGCCAGGCTGAGGTCATCGGCCGGGATGCTCGGAGGTGGGGACCTCACGGCGGCCTGTTTGAGCGGGACGTCCCGCACCGCCTCGCTACGGGGCGGTTCACTTCCCCCTTTCGGGCCACTGTAGCCCACGCTTCCATCGTCCTCGTCCTTCTGGAAGGAATCGTTGGTGTACTGGAGACCTGGCTTCAAACCGCCTGAACTTGGACCCAGCTACGGATGGACGGAAAAAAATATATATATAAATAAATAAAAGAAGAAATCAAAGCACCACACTACAGCGCTACAACCATGTTGCACTTAAAAAATATAATTTTTTTTATTTCATGTAATGAACTCACAGAGCTGCGGAATATATCCACTTCGTAGATCTTCCTCCAGTTTGCGCTTTCTTTGCGGTTGCGACTGACCAGCACCCCGATGACCACGAGACAGACGATCAGCAGGACGGCCAGCGTCACACCGAGCGCCGCCATGTCCCCCGGCCCATAGCCGCCCGAGGGGACAATCACTGCAGGGACAAAGGTCACAAATAAAAAAGAAAATCTGGTAGGTGGACGATAAAAAGTTGTGGCATTTAAACAATATTATGTTAATAGTAATAATATTTTGACATTTAAATGAATATTAAGGTTCAACACTTTCATGGTGTTTTAATTTAGTTGATAATTAAAAGTGATAATAAATCAATTATAATCTCTCGTTATTTGTGTAATTTGTAATGTTTAAATTGATCAAATGAGCCAAAAAAAAAGTAATAAATTGTATGGATATGATTAGATGTTAAGATGTTCTATTTTTATCTGATCATATTGTGTTTTTTTTGGTTTTTCCTTCCCAGGCGAGCTCAGGCTTGGACGACACGTGGTCCCCGAGACGCTTCATCTCTGAATCATCGGCCGGAAAAAAATGTCCGCACTGTCCGGTTCCACATCGACAGATTAACTAGTGAGCGTGAGTGACTTCCTGCTCCAGATGTGTCACTAAAAACTGGGCGTCTGCTCAGAGGTGGAATATTATATTTATATTCCAGTTAATCTTGATTCGTTTTCCTCCATTAGGTTCTAATGATGATGATGATGATGCCTTCACCTTCGTGAATATCTGCAATCCATCTCATAGGGGAAAATACGGAGAAGCTACAGTGAGGAATGTGTCAGCACCTGTGGGAGGACCAGCTGTGTTAGTGGGGACGCTTCCTTCACTGGTCGAACTGGGATTAGAAGCACTGGTGGTAGTGGAAGCGGTGGATTTTGTGGTGGAAATAATGATCCCACTGGTGGTGCTGGTCTTGCTGCTGGTCTTGCTGCTGGTGCTGGTGGTGGTGGTGGTGGGGATAGTGTTTGTGGTGCTCAAAGGCAAAGTGGTGGGTATGACACCTGGGAGAAGAGCACACTTCAGAAGCTGTTGCGGTTTTCACCTTCATCTCCATACTTTTCTGCTTCAGGCTGGAAAACGAATCATTTTTTTTTTGAAGAAGAAGAGGTCCCAAGATGGATGCATGCTCAAAGAGGGGACTGATCACATCAAGTACGACAAATAAACGCCCCTTTAGGAACCCGACAAAGTCCCGATGGCCAAGTCTCGAATAAAAAAATGTTCATCAGTGGGGGGAAAAAAAAAAAAGAAAAAAAAAAATATTGCCACATCAGATATTTGTCATGCCAGAAATAAATGAAGGAAATAGAAAGAAAAATGGCTGCATTTCTACATGCAAGAAGAGACTAATAAACCTCAGTATCTCTCTGAATCATGAGGATATAATCTCAGGGTCTAAAGTGCACGACTCAACAAGATTTATTATTTTTTTTTTTTAGGGCGAGACCAAATCAACTTTGATACATTGATGACAGAAGAAGAAGTTGTGTCATGTTTATGGTTAAAAAATGGGTGTGTCGTTGGTCTAACGTGCAATAAAACAATTCCAGCGCCACCTCATCTCTTATTCAAGCAACACGGGCCCTGGGCCGAAAAAATGAAACTCTGGAATGGATCCTCGAGTCCGGCTTGGTGCAGCTTTGTGAGAACTCACAGTTAATCAAAAAAGGTAAAAAGTTCAAAAATAAAATATTTGATGAACGGTCCAATCTTGAAATTTTGTTCTAAAAACCCTGTTTCGTCTGGCTGGATTGAAAGGTTCATTAAAGTTCATTCAAATGTTCCCAGAAAAAAAAAAAATAATAATCTGAAGAGAAGGTTTGACAACTACCTGATTTCACCTCCACTACGAGTTGAGCTTTGGCGGAATCCCCTGTGGACGTGTCTCTTGCCACCACCTGAAAGCGCGACCAGGATAAGAACGGTAAGGAAAAATAACCCGTCGCTATGACAACGTGATCTTCAGGAGATTTTGGAACTCGCCTCCAGTGTTGAGGTTCCCACTGGAAGGTCCTTGGTCATGAACAGGAAGTGGTCAATGATTGAGAAATCATTGCTTCCTGTGACAGTGTATCTGATGTAGGGATTTATGCCCTGTTGGAACAGAAAGGAAAGCGGATTTTTAGTTTATATAAAAAAAAAAGTGTCGTTTTTCCTCACACGTCATATCTTGGTTAAAGAAACACAACTAGAAATAATACACAATAAATAAACACATATACGTATTTTAAACATTATTTTCCAAAGCAAAATCTTTTAGCCACATTTTGATAAAAAATATATGCCGAGACAAAAAAAAACAAGAATTTAAAAAAATACAATAATAATATGACCAACCATAACAATAATTATTATAATTACAGAATGTTGGGATGCGACAAGATTTGATCAGTTTCTACAGGAATTCTTCTCCTCCAATCAAGCATAAAAACTGTGGGTTATTTGGGATTATTTTTTTTCCTGAAATCTGGGCACATCCTCTTTCTTTTTTGCTAGCTTGTTGTGTGTGAACGAGTGACTTGCGTGTGGGCTGTTTTACATCAGCGAAGTCACCATCTGTAGCGATGATTTTCAGCGACTTGTCCTCGTCCGCCGCCATGGCCATGGCGCCCACCGTGGTGATGACGGCTCGGTACTGAGTCTCCAGAAAGCGTGGAGGGTGGAGGCTCTTCAACAGAACACTGATGGAGACGGAGGTGGTGGAAAACTGATTGGGGTTCCGCGTCTGTCTAGC
>JAFBJU010000101.1:122576-215105 GCA_016785305.1 Colistium nudipinnis
TAAATAATAACATATATTAGAATACTATGAGTAATTTATATCTGAATGTATATTTTCATATATCCATTGAATGTTTGTATGTATGTGAAAAATATCTTATAAGTAAAGCAACAATAAAGATAAAAAAAATATATATATTGTGTATATATTTTGTTTATAATATATATATATTATAAACAAAATATATACACAATACAATATTTAGATTTTGACCTTTGAGCTCTATAAGTGACTCATCTGGAGCAGGCCTCAGTGTAAATAATGTCCGTAGTAATAAAACACACTAATCCCATAAAGTACATCACAGAACCTCCTTTTAATACCAAAGATATATATATATATATATATGCATATAAAGAGCTTTTTTTCGGTGGTGCTTTTGTCTACATGTCTGTTGACCAGTTGTTGTACACAGACGGACACATGTACTGTTTCAGCAGCAGGTTCACCCTCTCCACGTCTCCTCCTACACCACTGTGGACACACACACACACACACACAAAGTATGTAAATGACTTTGTAAAATCGCATTTAAATAAATGTGATTAAAGTCACACACACACACACACCTCTTCTTGATGCTCTGCATGCGGCGCAGGAAGGAGCAGATGGAGCTGTGTTTGGCTTTGGCGCGCAGGAACTCCGAGTACCTGTTGGAGAACTCGATGTCTCCCAGCTGCCTCCTGCGCTCCAGACCTACAGACAGCAGCCGCCTGACACACGACCACACCCACGGTCAGATTCACACGGTTCAATATCAGCTATCTATTTATTTAAATACAATTATTCAGATGTTTTTTATTTTTATACATAAAAACAAAAGAAAAAAAATATTTTAAATAATTCCACTGAACATGGACCCCTGATGTGACGAGTAAAAATGATTATAAAATCTACTATAAGAAAATCCATAAAGTGATTGGAATATAGTTTGAGGTATTTTTTTTATATATATTTTTTTTTTATGTATTTAACCTGATTCTGGCCTCCAGTAGAGAGTCCGCAGCGTTCATCAGAGACCACGGTGCATTCAGGCGTCTGACCTCCGACAGGAAACTCTCCACTTCCTCTTCATCCCCGAGGTCACTGGAAACGAGGCAGAATTATTTTTATGGCGGATTCAAAGACATTATTGAAAATAATCGAAAAAATATCGAAAAATAAAGGAAACGTTAAATGATTTGAAATACCGGAAGGACAATATCAGCAGAATGCTTTGTGGAGTGAAATAAATCTTAAAATTCCCAAAAGATACAATTTTTTGTTCAAATGTAAAATTGTGTTTTATGAGAGGCGTGCTTGGTCTCACCTGACAGGAAGTGACATGCCGAGGTAGAGGAAGGCCGACAGCAGGAGCACCTGAGACACACTGATGGACGACATCGTGACGGGAGGATATTCTGAGGAGACAAGTTCATTTTCATTTGAATAAAAAAAAAAAAAAATCATAGCCATCATGCATTTTTTCTTTTATTGGCCCCTTCCACAAAAAAAAAAATTAAAATAAATTAAATAGATCAAATATGATCAATACAAGCTTTTTCTGAATAAGAAATAATGTTAAATAAAGCCATGACGACTCACCTGGACAGGTCGTGCTCGGAAACCAGATGGGACCTGCAGACCAGGTTTTCCGACGTCCCCCTTTTGTATTCCCTCGGGTATCGATCCCGCCACAGATCTCCCTCTGATTTTATTGGTCTCGTTATTGAACGTGTCAACAAGTCGAGGGGTCAAATTCACATTTTCCCGCTGCAGCATCATTTTTATTATTATTATTTTCCCTCCGCTTCCTGAAACCTTAATTAAGTTATTGGATCGAACCTCCTCAATGAGCTCTAATCACCTGTTTGCTGAACATGAAATAATCATCGGAGCAGAGTATCGATCAGGAAAAAACTCACATTTATATTGTTTTACTGCTGCTGTGATGTGTGCTGATGTTTGCCCATCAGCGTCACCAGCAGCTTTATTACAAGGCTTTGGCTTCGTTTGGGTCGAGACCAAAATGAAGGCAAATCCAAAAAATGCTTTATTTTAATTTTTTAATTCTTTAATTTTTATGTTTTAATGTTTTGCACATCAATTCAATCGCTTAGAAATGAGACTGGATCTCTTATAATGAATAAACTAAAATAAAGGATAAATACTTTTTTTCTTCTTATATTTCTGTCACTTTAATGGGAACAAAGTGCAGCATTGCATGTTCTCGTGCGGAGGCTTTTTCTAAAAATAAGTGTGGCTGTCGCGGGTGGATTACTCACCGTCACCGATTAACCACCAGGCAGCGGCTCAGGGGCCTGAGAGGTCACAGAGGTCACTTGGGCCAGATCCTTCGTCTGGAGATTTAAAGTGCCAAAACTCTGTGAAGAAAATGGGATGAGAGGAAAAGTAAAACGATCATAAATAAAAGCAGTTATTGTGACACAACACTTCATGAGAATAAACTTATCGTGCACAAGCCCCAAGAGTTGAATGTTTATTTATTTTTTATTCCTTATAATAAACAGCTACATCAGTGAGAGAAAATCAGTTGCAGCTCAGATTACAGCTTGATTCATTGGTTCAAAAATAAAAAAAATATTACCTGATAAAACTGGGAGTTTCTGATGCTTTACGGAACAGAACTGAGAGAGTAGGGATTAAAAACAAGACATTCCATTTTCTGTTTTTCTTTTGACTATCAGACTAAAAATAATCTGAAAAAAAAAAAGTCTATAATACTAAAAATATAATTCCTTCTATGTGTTTTTCCAAAAAGAAAAGAATGCAACACTAGAGATTATATCATTATTTGATGATGTACCTGTTAAAATATATATATTTTTTTTGATCCAGTGAATTTTGATGTGGAGGATTTTAGGAATGGGAGTGATCTAAAAGTCAAATTTTGTAATTTCTGAAATCTTACATTTAAATCCAATTAGATTAACTGTGGATAAATGGTGGATTGGTGAGCTCTAATGTTTCTTTGCAAAAATTCCTGTTTATACGAGTATGGCTTTTTTGTGAAGATGCACAAATCATTTTCCAATACATGTTGCTGAGCCTTTCTATGTCTACAATTAGTAATATTTTGTAAATATAAAGGAATTAATTCTAAACTTGGATTATTATGGCCCACAGCACTGTTCTAATCCTCCATGCATCCAGCACTGACTATTCCAGGAAATACATGCAAATGATGATAACCCTTTTACGGTTTGACACTTAAATTGAACGATAAGTGAATAATATAGCACAAACACGTTTAATTCATCATTTCAGCAGGCTAAATATAGAACGAGCATATCCTGTTCCAATTGAACCAATCCGCTTCAGTCCTCCTGAGTGGTTACACATTTGGTTTGTTGGTTTTACACACGCACACACTCTCTCTGATTGTACGTCAATACATACAGGTAAAAAAAAACTTTTTCAGACAGCTGAGTTGATTGATTGATAGATTGATTGATCGATCAGTGTTGTAAAAGCACCGTGAGCTGCTACCGTTCCCTCCGCCGTCAAATTGAGTCCAGCTCAACATCCGCAAGGAGGGGAACAGGTCTGCCGACAATATAATCCCAGAGTCCAGTGCCGATGCCCTACCTCCAGGTCAAAAACACAGATTATATTAGTTCAACTATATCAAATTATAATTTGGCATGCACATGGAGAAGCTGCATCACCTGAGGTTTTAGTGAAGGAATCATTGATTTTAATTTAACTAATTTACTTTCCATTCAAATGTGGTATAAATGAGTCCGTTTTATGCTGCTACCTATGGCTTACATTTTGAATTAAAGTGCCAAATTTAAAAATACTACTACTACACTGATTCAAAGACTGATACAAGACTCTTATAGAGAACACGTTAGAGAGCAGATGGCCGAGTATCAACACCAGACTCATTTTTTTTTCCCCCTTGTAGCATACACAAAAAATTCAAATGAAACCAAACCCCTCACGCCTCCGTGAGAGAGAATATCTGCATTTGATGGTTTGGAGTTACAGCAGAAACTGTTCAGATGATTTGTCAACAGCTGATTTCGCATATCGAGCAGAAATGGAAGATCAATAACATTCACCCGTGAGCTGATGGGCATCGTCAACCACGCCCCGGTCTGACTCAAACACGACACATTCTAAGAAGAGCTCAATTTCCAGATTTTAGGAGTTAGTGAGGATACAATTTAAATCGCTACAATTGACTCCTGAGAATCAATGGAAACACAAGACAATATAAATGGATGTGTTTTTCGGAGAAGTACGTAACAGACGGCTGAGGAACAAAGACTGTGATTGATGAAGGGGAAAAAAAAAGAAAAAAAAAAGTCAGTATTATTGTTGTGAATCAATACCTTGACACCCCCCCCACAGAATAGCAGGTGTCTGGCATCCTTAAAACATGTGTATAACAGACGTAACAGATATTCACTGAATTCATGTCGCACAACATGATTGATGATTATTTACCACACTGAGCAGATCTGTGATTCAAGACTGGAGCGCAATGTTAAATATTACTAAAAAAATAACAATAACATTCAGTTGTTCACAGCGAAACAACAGAAATCCGAGGGTGAATCGATCATTTTGTGTATTTTTTTTTTTTTTTTTTTTTTTTTTTTAAATCAAAAGAAACGCACTAAATATCGGATTTAAGGAAACCCCTTCAGGATTTCCAGAGCCATAAAGTAACAGTGGGTCCTAATCCTGATATCAGCAGTAACGAAACCCAGAGAAAAACTCCAGTGTGTGACAGGAACCTTTGGGTTTATATTGCACAGGGGTTGGTGAGCTCCTCGAACACGGCGGCTTCTTCGATCCCACGTGCAAAAAGCTTGATCAACTGGCAGTGCGCTCTGTGGAGGGGGAAAAAAACAAAAAATATATAAATATTTATATTTTTTGTTTAATTAATAATGGGTTGTAAGATTTTTTTTAATGTATACATATAAAAAAAAATATATATGTATTTTTTAAATATATATATGTATTTTTTTACATATATATGTATATATATAAATATTATTTTATGTTTTATTATTATTTTTTCTTAATGTCTTTTACTTTACTGTATAAATAATTTCGAGCGCGCTCGACACCAGGTGAAATTCCTGTGTACATTGCACATTTGGCGAATTAAACGATTCTGATTCTAAATGTATTAAATCTCACAGCTTGGGGTCACCTGACGTCGATGGCCGTGTGGTTCAGGATCTCGCCGTCGCAGTTCCAGCTGCTGTAGGCCGGAGCGCAGCCGCAGGCCGGGTGGTCCCGGCAGATCTGGCTGAAGATTTGCCGTTTGCCGTGCTCCTGCAGGCCCAGCTCCAGCTCCGAGTCGCTCTGGCAGTGACGCGGCGTGAAGCGGAAACGCCGCACGCGGTGCACCTCCACGAAGGTCAGGTCGAACTGTGTGGAAACACGACACGGGGAGGAGGAGGAAGAGGTGAGCAAAAATCAAAGGATTAAATGTTTTTTTTTTTTTATAAACTGAGATTTTACCACTTTGTGGAAATAAATCAGTACAAATAAGTTGTAAATAAAAAAAAATGTACTTTCCTGTACTGTAAAGTTATTTTTACTTTTCTTGTACCAACAATATCCGTTGGGAATAATAGTTTTTATCTTATCTTATTAGGGGCTGGTGCTCTAATTAAATCAGAAATTAGAAGACTTCACCTGGGCGACATGATACACTCTATTTTTTTTTATTTAGATGCATTCTGACATTTTATGGACAAACCCATGAGTCAATAATGAAAAAATAAATGATCCGTACCTGGTCGTCTTTGCTGGTGTGTCGGAGCAGGTGCCGGAGGAAGTTGAAGCGGGAACATTTCCTGACGAGGATGAGGTCGGTGGTGCCGTCGGCCAGGTGAGCGGCAGGCGAGAGGCCTTTGGGGCTGCGAGGACACGCGCAGCTCATACTGGCTGCGTTTATAGCCAGAAACTTCCCGCGGATTGTCTTCCACTCACCGTCGCTCTCTGGAACAAAAAAAATAAAAATAAAACTGTCAATAATAAATATTCAATATAATCTAAATAATGGCTGCTGGCAGAAACCATAGCGGAAAACATTTTGAATTAAGAAATTCGAATCAAAAGTATATTTCTGACTTCCGCTGATGAATATTATGGGATATGACTGGCAGGTCCAGAACAGCTTCTAAATGTATCATTGTAACATTTGCTTGGTCAATTCTCATGTTGTGATGTGTGACAAGTTAGTCCATGTTGTTTCTAATCACAGACCACTTAAATACTTCAATATAAAAGAATAAATGTTTTGAATTACAACAACTGATATGTGAGAGACGTTTTTTTGTGCAAACTGTGCATCAGTTGTAGGACTCACCACTATCTGCCGCTTCATCCATCTCGTACTTCTCAGATCGCTCTGAGAGTAGCTGCCCGTTGTGCTGGCAAACCACACAGCTGGAGATTTAGAGAAAAACATTAACATCATCACAGAAAAAAAAACAATATTCACATCAAACAACCATGATCTTAGATACGATCACGTCTCACCCCGATCGACACCTGGCCACGTCCCGTGGCGTTCCCATGATGCCTCTGGCCGGCAGGTAGGACACAGTTCCTTCATAATAATGATGAGTCAGGAACATTTTCAGACCTGCAACATCAAGTTCAAAAATATTATGAAAAATAAAATCAGTCATCAGAACTCAACCTATATTAGGAGTTGTGTGTAAATATAATGTTGTGTTAACTAAACACATTTTTAATTGTCTCCTGTTGTCGACAATTTCTACCTGCCAAGTCGTATCTAGCCGGTCCCATCCATCTCTTCCTCTCGCTGTCGGTCAGCACGTCGCCATAGAAACCGTATCCCAGCAGGGAGACGGAGTATCGCAGAAAAGTGTTGTTGTGGTGAACCGAGCACACGTCCATCGGCTGAGAGTCTCCTGAAGACACAAACCCAAACTGGAGTCATTTTATGGGAGAATGAAAATAGGCGGTTCACAGCAACACTGACCCCAGGAATGATGGGAGGAGCTAAAGAGTAAAAAAAAAAAATATATATATATATGACAGATCCTCTGAGTTGTGATCCTGCCAGGTCATCGATAAGCCATCTGCCGCTGAAATGATTTATTAATTTATTTATTCACAGTGATGACGGGTTGACTGACCCACTATGATGTGCAGTGCAGAGGTCACGGGGTCGTTGGTGCCCACCGTGGCAAAGCAGATACAGTCTGTCGAACCTGGAACAGTCACACAGAGTTATGGAATTATTATGATTATTTCATGTTTTAAACTTCATCCGCAGCCCAAATGTTACCGACGTGATTTAGTGAAAAAAATGTGGATATAATAATAAATAATATTTGAGAAAAAAAATGGTTATTGAAAAATGAAAATGATAAACCCCGTAACATGGCAGGGGTCAACTAGAGTTTATGTTTGCATCTGTGTGTACGCAGAGCATATTTTATTCATGGAGAGCTTTGTTAATATATGGTCGAGACACGCTGAGAAATGTGTAACAGAGTGTCTGATTTAAATATGTAAATGATTTATATTTCATTTACATACATACATTAGCCATTCACAGAATAATTCTGAAAAAGTCCTAAATATCACTTTACATGCAACTAAATGGTGTTCTATGTCATATTTGTGAGTAAACATTTTAAAACTAAAGTTTTAAAAACTTCAGGCTACTCAGGACCTCTGAAGCCTCCTCCCTGACCTATGTGACCTCTTCATAGACTTCCATAAATCTCTCAAGGACCTTTTAACTCCTATTTTTTTTATTTTATTTTTTTAAATGGCAGTGTGTCCAACCTGCAGGAATAATTCCGATGCGCAGCGAGGAGGGAAGCAGCGTCTCCTCTGGACAGTTTGGATCCACGCCGCCGTCCATCTGCGTCCTCCAGATCAGGCCGTGGAGGATCTCACTGAACATGCCGTCCCCACCCACACACACCACGCTGTAATTAAAATGAAATTCCAGGGTGAAACCAGGTTTTCCCCCCACACACACATGGAAATGATCCGAGCGATGACGCGAGTGATGCTCACCCATCAAACTTCTTCAGCTCCGCCTCCTTCCTCAGGTGATCTCTGGCATGATTGGCGTACTCTGTCACTGTAACAAACACGACAACACATGCAACACTTTGAGACGCATAATCCCTCACACAGGAAGTAGCAGATGGGGGGGAGGGGGCGCAGGACGTACCGATGACATCCGTGGAGACGCCGGCCTCGGCGAACAGCGGCGCCACCTTCTGCTCGTAGATGCGTTCGCCCTGTCGCTTCCCACCGTACGGGTTGATGTAGACCAGCAGGTGTTTGGGTCTGCTGGCTGCAGACGACGACAACAACATTACACACAGGTTACACACAGGTTACACACAGGTTACACACAACAGCTGTGTGTCTAATGATGATGTCACACATACAGACGTAAAAAAGAAGACTGCGTAGCTCTGGCGAGTTCGCCGAGTATCAACTTGTGATCCTTAGTACAACTTCACAGCTGTTTTCTGGCAAAGCTGCAGCTACACAAACACAACACAATATCAGGAGTTGTGTGCATGTGTGTCCCTGTTACAGACACACTGTGGCGCAATGGAAAGGCTGATGATGACAAACTCAGCTTTTCCTCCATGTTGTTTTAAGTTACTTATTATAACGTATGAGCTGCCACCTTTGGATGCGAAAGTGAAGTTGTGTAGGTGTGTGTGTGTGTGTGTGTGTTAGTCAGTATGTGTGTTGGTGTGAAGTCGTACAGAGGGATGCGAGCTGCTCTCTGATGCTGCTGACCCAGCGCTGACACAGAGTGCCCTCCGAACACGTGAACGTGATCTCAGCGCACCGCCAGCGGTGCTGCCGACTCCTCTCCACGTACAACACTGAAACACAGAGAAAAAAACACACACACACACACACACACACACACACATCAATACCACCCACCAACAGATCACCACCTAAAGTGCAGATTTAGATGCTATGTTTAGAATAATATGGATATTTTACAGAGGGCACTGAGAAGTGATTCACAAACACAAGAGAACCAGCAATGACTAAGTCTCTAGGTCTATTTTTGTTTCTTTGTATCAACACGTGTGTTGGTTTAACATGTTTTCTTTTTTTAGATGCATCTGGGGTTTTAAATATATGTTAATATTTTTCAAAATATTTTCCAAGGAGCAAAAATGTGTTTCCATCCTATTCTAGTCCTTGTATCATGTTGTAGACGCTTCAACATGAACAACATTGCGTTGAGTGACGCACAATAATTAAATCATATCCTGGGTGTGTAGGTCTGGCTCTGGTGTGATGATTGTGTGTGTGTGTGTGTGTGTACCTGTGAAGGCCTGCCTGCAGTCCTTTCCTTCTGTCTCCTTGAACTTCTTCCAGCTGCCATCGTCTCTTCCTCTGCTGCCTTGCTCCTCCTCTTCCTCCTCTCTGACGGAGATGATCTCCGACACCGACACACTGTGGTACACACCTGAATAACACACACGCACACAAACACACGCACACACACACAGACACAACAGTTTGTTCGATTTATAATCCAACAACTGCACCTTCAGAATCGCAGATTTCGGCCACTTGGCGGCACAAGACTTTCAATATTAAAGATTCACAAAGGGGAAACACAACACTGGCACACACAGCTGTCACTTTCACGATTACACACAACCCCTGCGTGTCTGCCGTCACCATGGCGAAAACACAAAGGCATACAATATATATATGTGTGTGTGTGTGTGTGGATGATGAACACCTGGACTGTGAGACAAAAAGGAGCTGCTGACAGGCAAACACAGGCAGGGTGAAAGTCAACTAGATCAATAAAGATAATTATAATTAAAGTAATTATCCATGACCACCTCCCCCCACAGGTTATAGTCCAGAGAGTCATTCTCATCATCATTTTTGGTTTTGTTATTAAAAAATAACATTTCATTGTAGCCGGGTGGATGTTCTCATTTGCATACGCCTATATCTGAATACATTTAAACAGCAAATAAAAGTTCGATTAAGACCATTTTTCCTTCACCTATGACAAATTATTTAAGATACACGGTGTGTAATGATCAAAAACACTAAATCCAACCTTCAGCGCACGCACGCGCGCACACACTATTCATTTCTACCAAAGGAATGATCACGTGGTCAAGATTAGACTAAACGGTCACATGACACATGAAGTTACATGACATGTTTTGTGTCGTGTAAATTCAGCCGTAGTCTCAGTCTCCTCAAGTCAGGTCAAAAAGCATCACAGAGTGATAGAAAGTGACTACAAAAGCACAACCAGAAAATGACCACAAAGACACACATTAAAGAGACCGAGAGAGACAGAGATACCATGTGTCCACAAGACATGAAACACAACGACGACGACACAACTCCACCACAAAAAGACACGAAATGACCAGAGTCAGACACACCGGGGGACAAAAACAAGACCACATGAGACACAAAAGGACCACACGAGTGACGACGAGGACAACAACAACAAAAAAGACACAAAATGACCAGAGACACACACACAAAGATACATAACCGCGAACACAGAATGATTACACGTTGACACACCAAATAGACAAAAAAAACAAGACCACAAAGAGACACAACATGACCACAATAGAAACGACAACAACCAGAAAAAGTCACAAAAAACAACAAACGCACTTTGTTCCTCGCGTGCGATCGTTTGGAGTCAGATTAATACTGTCTGATATGAGACAGACATTAATTAACAAGCGTGGATTCAATCTAATGAATCTGTCCCCAGGAGGACACACACATACATGGACGCTGAAAGACAACTGTGTGTGTGTGTGTGTGTGTTGCCTGCGGCCTCAATGTGACCTCCGCAGATAATGTGTCAGACATGATGCACAGTGTTGTGTAACGGCATATATCAAGTGTCCCTTTTTTCGGTCTTAATATACATGTCCCACACACTATTGTGTCCGTCCAGTCGTGTCCTCTCTGTCCTTTGTTTAGCGCGCAGGATGTCGCGGTGTGTTCAGGGACCAGAAGCGAGACGGAGGGATGGAGACAAACATACATATAAACATACAGACAGGCACACACTGTCCGGATCTTACTGGCTCTGAAGCGGTGGTACACGGGGCTGTGGACTCGTCTCTTCCAGGTGAGCAGGGACCGACTCAGGCTCACGTCGTACGCGGCGGTCCGGACGCGGAGCTCGGACAGCAGCAGCAGCCTGCCCGGCCTCTCCATCTGCTGCAGCCCGGGGACGGTTACCTCTGCCCGGGCATATTGTCTCCGTGTCTCCGCAGCAGGGTGGAGGACTACCAGGTGGCGGTGTCTCCGAGGACGTGTGTCTGTGTAGCGGCGCTTGTCTCCGGATGTTTTATCTGACACATAGCGGTTTCTCACCGGATGTAGGAGAGGCATTCAGTTGCTGACCATAAAAAATCGGAATCTTTACACACAAAAACACCACATTTAGTTCCGCTTCACGTGTGATTCATATATTGTGTGTAAGTCATGTGTTGGGTCGTTGTTATTACATTATTTACTACAACATGAATTCAGTTTCATAAAATCAGGAAAATAAAAAATAATAATTGACAGGCTTCACTGCTACATGCATATTTGAGAATAATCATATATATGACGTGAAAAGTTGTATACTGATTGTTTATAAATATTGAACACAGAAACATCTAAACAATTTCACGATGTCAATGCATGGAGTGACACAATTTCGATGTTTCCTTGAGCCAGCGAAAGCACCAGGACTGCTACGTCTGACGTACTACGTCAAATCTTCTATATTCTTTTCAAATCTTCTTTTCAAATCTTCTATATTCTAATTTATTACATTCATTAATAATACATGTATACATATAAAGAGGACTTTGGCTAATTTCGTGCATGTTCTGTTGCAAAGCATTGGCTTTTTATTATATTTGTTAATTTTCTGCCTTTACAAAATCACAGCAGTCCGTAGCTTGCAGGCCGTTTTCAAACACAATTTTATTCGGATGGTTTAATTTTTGTCCATGCACAATTTGACTTGATTGTGAAAACTGGAGACAGGAAAAAAGTTTCCAGGTTCTTTCTGCGTTTCTTTTCTAACCAGAAAATGTCATGCAGCAACAGCAGAGGGAGCTGATGCTACACGCGCTGCTCTGAAGGAGTGGGTGTGTGTATGCAACTTTTGTTTTCTGTATTATTTCAGTTTCATTTAAAATAATAAACTGTTAACCTGGCAGACAGCAAAAAAACCTCCCACTGAATCTTATCTGTTAGTTTTCCAGGTCTATGAAAACAGTGAAGTATTTTCTCCATTCACTGTTACTCTGTCATTTAAGTTGCCAACATGCAGACTGCAAATGATCCAATGCTGGAATTATTTATTGCTGATAAATAGTTTCCTGCCAAAGGTGGACAGCTGCACCTTCTGCGGTTGGAGTAATGTATCCACATTATGCACAAAACCCAACTTCCTTGCATTCATTTAATAATGTAATAAATACAAAACATAATCAACCTGACAGAGGCTGAAGTCATTTACTGCAGTCTGAGGAGACTTCCTGCATTGTGGAGTCTGACCCTGTGACCTCGACGGTTGAGGTCGTCCTCCGATGCTGGGAGACGGATCGAGTTTGACAGGAAGCTCCTCTCCGGCCCGTGATGGATGCCGCAGCCTCCGTCTCTCAGGCCGCAGCTCAGTGTAGGTCAGGGTTATATATAGAAAACAGTGCCGTCTATGATACATGGCCACACGGCCGCTCCAGCTGTGTCCACTCAGGTGTTATCGCGCGAAATGGACGATGGTGGAGGTGCAGAGCAGCTGCATCTGCTCAGAAAACTTCGGGGTCAGTGTAGAATCAAATTCACAATCGCTTAAAATAAATAAGGGTTGTTTTGATCCAGTATTCCAGTTAAATGCAACTCCTTATTGTGTCGTAATCTCAGGACTGCATTTATGCACTACTAACTTGCAAAAGGGAAATATCATTTATTAGAATATAAGTCAGCAGTTGAGATTTTCCAATAACAAAAGAAATGTTTTACAACTTTTCCAGGTTGCATAAATTGTTTCTAAACATCAGCCTCCATTCTGAAAATCTTTGTGCCCTGCATTTCTCATTCAGTTGTACACAAAACTGAATATAGATCAATATAAAACTCTCACTTTAAAAAGTCAGTCCAGATTAGTACCATCAGTAACAAGTTAAAACAGCGTTGCTTTTTTCATCAGAACGGCTTTAATTTTTTTTTTTTTTTTCATGTCATTGGTTGGTCAGTTTAGAGGTTTTTCCTTCACTACGATTGGTCCAACAGCCGTTTCCTGTTCCCACCGAGCACCTGAAATGATAAGGGATAAATCACAATTAGCCTTTAGATGGCACAAACATATGCATTTTTGTCTGATAGCCAGAACACGACAATACAGATGGATAAAAATGTGTGCGTCAGAAATGCACATGGAGGAAAAAGTGGTATCGTCTATACACAAGAGTGCACATCATGCATGGATGTGTGACCCAACCTAAACGAGTCAAATATGAATTCATAAAGTAAAAATATCTGTTAAAAGCAGATTGCTCCTAAAATCTTAAAAATGTGCGAGTTTTCCCACTGAGCCATTAGACATCAGTACCTTTTAGAGCCGATCCTTATTTTAATAAACGGACTCATATAAAATAAAATGAGGCAGGACTCATTTACCAAGTGTTTTAATGACGCGCCTCTTTACAACGTGGTAGAGCATTAAAAGTGCTTTATGTGAGCAATTTGAGAAAAGTTTATGGTTCAACCTCCGTAAAACACAAATCCCAACGTAAAGCGGCCATCCGTCTATTTATAAAGCAGCTGAGCAGAACTGATCACCAACGCTTTAAATAGGATCTTGGATGAAGGGAAAAAAGCGAAAATAAAACGGGAAGTAAAGATATTTAGTCCGTCAGGGATTCACAGCTGTTGGTGCAAAATCCAAATGATATATTTTCAATAATAATTTCCCCCCAAAAAAAAAAAAAAATTCACATGAAACAAAAAATAATGGATGGAGATAATATGAGTTGTTCAGGGATCACAGGCCCGTTCCAGTTTGACGTTCTCCACCTCTAAATTTAATGTGGCTCTGAGTGCAGGGAAACTCAATTATAAAAAGGAGTGCAGGCCATTTACAGGGGTGATGGATATGACACCTAATCTCTTATTAGCCAATAATCCAGACACTCTTAAGAGTGGTGATAAAATGTAATCAAAACTCTTCCGACTTGGACTCACCTGGTGCGGTCAGGGCACTCTGACTTCCTGTCCCACACACGGAGTCGCAGCAGGAACAAGCTCGATCGCTGCCGCTGGCCTCTGTCCACCTGGAATCAGTTATTAAATGATATTATCAAAGCGGGCGACTTTAAAACCTTATTTCTGTTTCCTTTCATAATACCACTTTCATGAAAAAAAAAAATTCAGTGAAAAAATAAGATTAAATCCTTCATCACTATTTGGCTCATTTAAATAGAATATGCTGCATGATATTTATGCGTTTGACAGAAAGCACAAGTGAAAATGGAAATATAAAATTCGAGAGTTCCTCTTCTACCTTATTTTGCTGCGTCAAAACCCAAAGTTTTGATAAAAAACAAAACAAAAAACAAAACGACTGAAAATGAGAATTTGTTGCAGTGTTCAGCAGAGAGGATGATGGGAATTGTAGTGTGTTGCGGTGGCGTGCTCTCACCCATTTGAGAAGGAACAGGCCTTGTTGGTGACACCCACAGATGTTCCAGTTGTTGTGGCGCTCACGTGGCAGGTGATGAAGATCTGAAGAGAGGCAGAGGGCTTTAAACCGAGTTTGACTCAAACAATCTGTATATCTTCCAGATTTGTTTCAAGTCTTACCACGCCGCTCTCATCCTGCTGGAACTTGAACGCCTCCACCTCAAACTGCAGCTTGTCGTCCCGAGTCCGGGGCAGGAAGCGAGAGCTGGAGCCTGTCAGTTGGCTGTCGAACAGACACCTGAACGCAGCACACAGGAGCATCAGGAGTGTGGAAATCAACATTTAAAATCCTAAAAATCAATCAAACGGACCCTTTGTTTCCCAGGAAGAGGTATCGAGGGACAGTGTCCGCGTGGGAGACCACCGTGGCCACGCAGCTGTCCACCGTCACCCGGAGCGGGTGGTGGTGGAACTGCCTCACAGAGGCCTCGAACTTCATCATGTCGCCCAGCATGAACTGGGCGGCAGGGCGAGGGTACTCCCAGTCATCTGAGACAGGGAGATCAGATCCTTTAGTCCATTTAATCTTGGATTCAAAACCAATGTATTCATGTATGCAGTCTGTACAAAAAATTTAAATAATAAAAAGAACAAACCCACCTGTCATGAGTCTGAGGGAGAAATCAAGACTTTCCTCTGAGGATTTGGTGACACTGAAGGGATTCCAGGTCGGCTTCAACAGCAAACTGCTCACATCATGCTTTCTAAAAAAAATAAAAAATAATAATAAATGCAGTTCAGGCCTTTATACATATATATAAAAAAAAGAAAAAAATATATATATTTGTTTTATTTAATTTTACATTTACTCTGGTTATTTTATTTCAATACAAGCCTGAGACCCAAGAATTCCATCGCCAACCACTGTAATCGTTATCGCGTACGACCGTACATTTTTAAACGCATTATGAAGTCTGACCTCTGGTAGTGACACTGGATGCTGACGGAGACGTCTGTGGTGCGGAGGATGGGACTGTCTCCCAGGGGACTGGGGGTGTAGATCAGTGTGAAGTCGTAGACGAAGGCGTCCTCCATCATCTGAAACCAAAGATGACGGTTTACGCCATGCAGCAGGCACGCGTCAAAGTTTTCGCGTTATATTATATATACAGTATATAAAATCTCACCAGCAGCTTGCTGCCACATCCGTGCAGCTCGGACTCAAAGATCAGGACCTGGGTTTGAGGATCCTCCCCGGTGGCGGGGCATCCTCCCAGCGTGACGTCGGCGCTCCGGACTGGTTTACCGATGCCCAGCAGGTCTCTCTTGGCCTCCACCCGCACGGAGGACTCTCCGCAGACGGCGCTGACGCTGTCGGCCGGCGCCGGCGCCGCCTTCGGCGCAAAGTCCAGAGGGAAGTGGGCCTCCTCCTCAGCTGGATCCTCTGGATACCTCCAGGTCAACGGCTCATGGAAAGACTGCTTCTGCTGTTGGAGGGCTAAAAAGACCGGAAGTGGCATCATTCTTTACAATAAATTACAAAGTAGGTTTTTGATGGGATGGGTCCCATTTTGGGACTCAATTTATAATTTAACAATACACGTAACATTTACACACTGTCCATGTGCAGGATTATTGCAAAAAATTCAAATACAAGGGGAACACTCCTGAAACTCTTACAATGGCACCAAAAAATAAAAATGTCAAAATACTTCTGCTAAGCAGTTCCACAATGAAAACAAAGCAAGCAATGTCAGGATCTTTTGTTTTGTTTTTTTTACTGAAAGCATAAAAACAAAAAACTGAAAAATGCATTTCTTCTGTTCTTTGTTCCTCAAAATTAAATGAATAAATCACAGTAACTGGTTGAACAAATCCCAGAAAAAATAAAACAAATCATGTGAAAAACTCAGTGAACCGACGCTCCCATAAACAAATCTAAAGCTTGAACTCAGACCTACCTTGTGGTTCTTGGACTTGAGGAGGTGGACCTGGTTTCTGGTCTCCGGGTCCAGTGTCCCAGTGTGACCACTGAGCTGCAGCTAAAGTGCAGCACAACATCCAGAGAAGTGTTTGCATGGTCCACATTGTGTTACTGTGCCCACTGGGGTTTTTTTTTTTCATTTGATAGTTTCACCTGAGCAGCAGGTGCTTTTTGTAGGGCAGGAACTTGGCTCCGCCCACTACCTGATTGACCTGATGGTCCTCCAGCCGCGCCTCGCTCACCTGCTGGAGCACAAAACACAGAGCTGTAGTTTGCACTGCAGATTCCATGCATCACAAAGAGTCTGAATCTGAATACTGATGCTTATAAAGGTGCATTATATAGATAAATATATATTGATATATATTCTGCCTGGATGTTGTCAAACTCTGAAGTTGTGCAGAAAATCTGAACATTTATACAAGGGCTGTTGTCAAAGGTAATAAAACACACAATTCCCTGCCACTGGATGTCACTACTGCACCAGCATCTCAGACCAAATGCAGTTGCTTATACAGCCAATGTGTGACGGTGTGTGTGTTTGCAGGGTGTGTGTGTGTGTGTGTGTGTGTCACAGACTAATTAAGGTCCCGATGGAGTGCATCCTGGTAAAATTGTTTATGAATCATTAGAGGCAGAAAAAAAAAAACACGCTCTCCCTGTGTCCTCCACACAAATAATTAGTCCAGGCAAGGTCACACTAACACACTCCGACACACACACACTAACACACACACACACACACACGCCCACACACACACACTGGTCTCCTGGTGAAAGAGGTCCTGAAAGGGAGAAGAACCATTAGGAGACAGGACAACGATCTAAACTACACATTCAATTTCATACACGTATACCACTCATATTTACGATTTGATGGTCAGGACAGGTTTGTGTGTGTCTGTTTTAGTGTGTGTGTGTGTGTGTGTGTGTGTGTACAAACGTCTTTCCAGGATACACAAATGTAGTGATACTCACGGGACTAAAACCATGTCCTGCTGGGTCAAAATGTAATTTCAGAGGTCCTGGTAATGTTAGTGTGAGGTTAAACTGTCCACAATGAATGGACGTCATTACGATGCTCCATAGCCTTTAGCAAACATGTGTGTGTGTGTGTGTGTGTGTTGGCCTCAGCACTGGTCATTTCTCTCCATTCATTTTCGGCATAAACAGCGTGGGCCTCCTGGGGCTGTTATCTGCTCACCTTCACTGATATTAACGAGCTCTCACTGCTCATTTCCTGTATTTATTAACTGCTAACAGCCAGAGGAAAAAAAAAAGAAAAGGTGAGTGTGTGAGTGTACGTGTTTTTAGGGTTCGGCCGTTTAAGTTTAATGTCGTGTTATTTTTACGCAGACGCGGCTGTTTTTCTTGTTTCTGGAAAACGAAGCACTTTGTTAATGATGATGATGGCAGCGAGTTTTTTTTTTTTTTTTTGGGCGACCTTGACGAAGGAGATTTCACAGGCGACGAGACGCCGCTGCGACAGTTTGGTCACCGGCAAAGATACAGTCAGTGACACATAAACAACCACAGAAGCGACGACAAGACACAGTGACAATGACACGTACACATTCGCGGGCAAACGAAGAGACAGAGCAAAAGAAAAGAGACAGAGGATCATTTTGGTGTGATTTTGTGAAATATTGCATCTGTTTTTTGACGTTTTTGTGTCTCTGCATTTCTTTTTATTTAAATGTACTTTTTTGGGACAAAAAGATCTTTGAACTGCGGGGTTGAATTAAAAAAAAAAAAAAGGGGAAAGAAAACATCAATTTGGGCATTTAAAAAAAAAAGGGGCTTGGTACTGATCTCAAAAACGTTGGGATTCGATAGACAGTGAATAAAAACATTAAACATTAAGTTGTACTTCTGTTCTGTTACAGGTTGTCGCACTTTATATGACAAGCTGTACCTGCAGCTGTTTATAGATTTATACTTTTACCTTCAACTATAATGTTGAAGGTAAAAGTGTTAGTGCCTGTTTTAAAGGGTCTCCTCGTAAGAAACCAGTCCCAGCAGCTCAGATTGTTTTTTTTTTTTTTTTTAAGTCTGGTACTGGATTGATATTTCACCAAGTTTTCTTTTTGGCTAATTTGGCAAAGAGGGCAGACAAGTGCATAGTAAACCTAAACCACCCTAAATTCCCAATCTTTGGTTTTATCACACATCTGCCGCCTCCTGTAGACAGACAGACAGATGTTCTACGTCGAAAACGCTTTCAAGCCTCAGATCCCCATCTCCAAAAAAAGGAGAGGAGCGAGATGGAAGGAGACAGGAAGTCCAGGAGGGACAGAAGAAGAAGCAGCAGAAGAAGAAAAGAGAGATGTTTGGGCTCAGACGACCCCTGGCAGATCTTCACCCCGCAACATCGCCTCCGAGCTGGAGGCTTCCAGAACCTCCAAGGAGTCTCGGATTCATTATTCATGTGTGGAGCCAACAGGTCTGAGAACTGGCTTTAGGGTTTAGAGGACGGGGTAAAAAGAGTTCAAATTCTCTTTTCTACGGTAAATAATTCAATCTCTTTGTGTCTGAGTGCTCCGGTGTGACGGTTTGGTTGAGTCCATCATTAACTTATATACCTATAAAATATATATATATACAGTATATATATATATAAATACCTCGAATGCTAGTTTGGAACAAGAACGATAATAAAACTGCTTAGAATAAACAGACACCTGAAATTAGAGGAAATATTCCAACAGTTGGCTGTCAAATGTACAAATATAAAAATATAAATATAGATAATAAAAAAATATCTAAATGTACAAATGTATACAAATGTACAATATAATCACGCTTTCTATCCGTGGATGGATAGCGTACCAAGGATTGACGTCAAACTACAGGAGTTATATATTTAAAGGTTATTATTTAAGTGTAATTGTGTTCCATTAACTCACTGATGGATAATTATCTGTATTTAGAATTTAAATGTACGTCTCCTGTTGTCTAATTTTTTCATTAATTACCCTCTTCACCAAAACTTTGATTAAACCAAATTCAAATCAAAAGAGCCCTTCAGGGAAAACAATAAGGATTAATTAAGACTCCCAATAATGACTGGAATCAAATGTCAACACTGATGGAAAAATAAAAGAGACAGCAGGGGCCGTCATGATTTCATTAAAAAATTGTACTGGCATCAGAAAAAAAACAAAAACAGCAGACTGACATTTTTGGGATAAGGCGTTTTTTTCCAGATCAAATTATAGAGGACTGATCCACATGCTGAGCATCTTAAACAGAAAAAACATACGATATCAGAATAAAGATCATGTTTGCTGTCTGAGACTCTGTCTGAAGTTTTTTTTTTTTTTTTTATCCTGTTCAATCTTTTTCTTTGTTACTTTTCCTCACCCTTGTTGAGAATGAAGCATTTTTCAGCCCCACGAGGCAAATTGTGATTTGTGAAAAAAAAAGTTAGATAAATAAAATGTGATTTTATTGGGCTTCAGGCAGGTGTCGGGGTCAGGTTAACAGTACCTGTATCTGATGATGTTCTCGGAGTCTCTGCTTTCAGCTGGAAGACGATGTGACGCATCTGGCCTCAGTCTGCTGGATCTGGCCTGGTAGGACGAGCAGCAGGGGATTGTGGGTAAGGTCCGGTCATCGATGGGGCATCTTCTGCTGTAATTAGATAGACCTGATTGTAGAAATCACTTTATTGGGAATAAATCAAATTGGAATAAATCTTACGGTACATCTTTGCTGCATGGGAATGGACATAATGGCTTAAAGCTGGAACTATGTGACCTCTGAACTCTGATGTCCAATCTTAAGCTACATTTTTTGAAGTGACTCAGGGTTGCACCCACGCTTGGTCAACCAGGTGGTGTGAGAATCTAAACATGGCCGTTTAAATAATTTGTGCTGAGGGAACGCTTTGTTATTTCACTTCAACGCTTTAAGCGCGCACACATGGACAGAATGCAAAAGTCGTGTTTGTGTTATCTGAGCCGAGTGTGTGTTCTCCCTCTCTGTGAAACTTGAATTTCTTAAGGCCATTCTTTAAACTTTAATCATTTTTCATCATCCTGCAGACTGAGCTCTCTCTCTTCTCTCTCTCTCTCACTCACTGAACGAAATGGAAGAATGAAGGAACATTCAACTATATAATGAAACATGCTGTAATTGAGAGTGCGGCTCATTATGCTACATTAGTCTGATATAAATAGTGAGCTATTAGCACTCATTTATTAGAATTCTGCTCACTAAAGAGCTCGAGCCCTTGTCATCCATTTTAAACTCAGTCACCTGTTTGAAAAAACATCCAATTTGCGAAATGCTTCTCAGCTGGTGAATCTTTATTTGTCCTATGCGGTGTGTTATTGTCCCAGATTGTGTTTACTGGGGGTCAAATGGGCCCATTAAGAAACATTGACAGCATGAGTTCATATAATGGAAGTATAAATACCCCACTGCTGTGACACTTGATCATTACAGTTAAATAGCCCCTTTAATTCTGATATTTAAAGATGGCACATCATAAAAAGACTACGTATTAAAATAAACCTTTATGCGTTTTAAGCACAATTGGAATGAATAAAAAGCTTGAGTAAAAATAGTATTATTGGATGGCAGCATCTGTATTTATTATATATTATTATTATATATGATATCGTTCTGTTATACCGGCCTCTTTTGTGTGCTTCCCATGATCCTTTGCCAGTTTGTCCATTCCCGTTTTATCCTTTTCAGTGCACCTGCTCTTCTTTACATTCCCCCCCTGTGAATTAAGGGCAGAATTTAAAAGCACTGAACGACCAGGCTTCATCACACTGTATATCAGAGAGCTGAACTGTGAAACTTAAAACTTTCCACTTTGATAAATAATAGAGGTAATATATAAAGATGCTGCTATAGGCCTAGACTGTTCCTCCCATGATGCACTGAGCTCTCACTCTTTCTGAATTTAAATTCCATCACTATATGACATGAACTTTAAGCTCCATCTCACCCTTAGATTTTGTTTCTCCTTTCTGTCCCCTCTGTCTTCATTCTGCAGGTGCCTCTGACCCCAGGACTGAAGGATCCAGACCTGACTCTACATTGTCGTTAAAATGATTATTTTCTGCATCATTCTCATATTTAACTATTATCACTGCCTGGGTCCATCCTGGGAAACGGATCCCTCTCCTGTGGACTTTTTGAAAATTGTCTGATTTTCATCCTCCTGGGGAGATTCTGGCCTCTCTGCCGGCCTCCTTGCTGACCTCTGAGGAGGTCCGGCTTTCTTCTCTAAACCTAACCTACAGGCCAACCGCCTGAGGTCTTCTGGTCCCTGCCTGCTCTGCCCTCAAGCTCCATCCCTGTGCTGCTCTCAGGCAGCCCACTGGAGATGTCTTGATACTGCTCATCGCTTCTTAGTCCCTTGATCAATTATTGATACTAGCCCCTAAAACTTCCTGGTACTGCAGTCTGTTTCCTGGTGTTCAATGGTCTTTCCCAGCTTCCCATGCACACGGAAGCGGTAAAGACAGGTGTACACATCGTCACCCCAGTTACTGAGGACCCTCAGCTCTACAAATTCATAAACCTCATCGCTGGGGTTAGAAATCTTAAATGTCTGCGTAGGTTCCCCTTCCTCATCGTAAGTGAATTTCCCCAGCAGAGTTCCCCCACTGACGCTTTTCGATCCGTAGATTTCAAAGTCTTTGGGCGAGGAGTCGATGCGGCCTGTGGGCGAGTTGTAGTACGGCACGTGGTCCAGCGTCACATGAGTTATCTTCACCGGGTGAGAGAGAGCGACAACGAGGGATCCTGGGAAACTTTCAAACGGCCAACATTTCCCCGGGAGCAGAGGGTAACCCTTGATAACAATGCTTGGGCTTTCAGCTCGGTATACAAGGGGGAAACCAAATAGGGTTACACATTTTGAATGCATTCTATACGTCTCTGAAGACCTAACCACACTGGCGCCTAGCGTCTCCAAGGCAAAGTCCGCCATTTTGTCAGCCATGGGGTCGCAAGGCCGGTTCTCCATGCCCTGTTGGAGCTCTGGATTCAGAGCACTACAGGTCTCAGACTGATTTGTGGGTTTTGTCCGGAACTGGTACAAACATAGACATGCAATGAGGAGGAGATTCAGACCCCAAGCCATGTTGATGCGACTGAAGTGTGGAACTTTACCTAAAGTTGTGCTATCGCTGTAAGATGCTTTATTTTTGACTGTGCCGCCATCGTGGCTGAATCTATGTCCAGAACTAGGGACCCCACTACCACTATCGATGCTAACCGTACTGCTGTTGAGAACAGTGGACGTCTTGCGGATACTCTCAAAGTATGAGTACACATAGCGCTCTACTCTTGTCAGGCTTGTGTTGGTAACGTTGGGCCTTGTGTGCGATCCTAACCTGCTGGGGATGCAGTCGCAAGCATGAGGTCCCGTATTGGGAGGCGGGGCTGGGGTACATGTGGGTGTCTGAGACGGTGGCACAGTGATGGGTGTGATATAGGCGCCGGCCCTGTTGATCCCCAGCCTCTTCTTGAAAACCTTGAAAGGATTTTCATGGTAGGAAATTTGTTTCACCCAACTGCAGTCGGAATTTTCGTCCAAGACGTAGTAGCCATTGGACATGAGGCGGGAACTTCTCCGAGACATCATGCGTTGTGTTGTGGTGTCCAGTCGCACGCGAACAAAAACACCACGCGGTCCAACCAACAGTCAGAAGGTCGAACCAACTGTCAAACCAATCCGACATATCCTGGAGCTCTGCATGATTATCTCTGTTTTTGAATACTTTTGATTTTGTCGCAATATGCTCCAGAAGAGTCTGAGATTAAAGACAGAATTGTAATTTATTACAAAGGAATAAACAATTCTTACTTCAAAGTCAGAATGACTCAATAAGGGATGATGTCACTTTGACTTTCATAGCCAAAACCATTAATGATATCACTGACGTCATTTCCTCAGACCGATCAAAGGATTCAAATACAAAGGCACCAGGGGCAGCAGTGGTGATTACCGAGTGACCAGACTGAAGACCAATGACCAACGATCAGGAGGACGAAAGCATCGAATGGATGCAGGTGGACTTGATGACAAGTAGGCTGAAAGGAGAGATGAGGACTTACGGAAGCCAGGGAGGAGAAGAGGATGAAGGATGGGGGGATGAGGCAAAGACTCCCGAGGTTGTTTCCTTAAATGTGGTGGTGAGGTTCGAGAGGGAGGACGAGGTGGAGCGGATCGATCCCCCGAGACTCACGGAAATCATCAGAGAACAAGTGGGCGAGGTCAACTTCGCCCGGTTCCTGAGCGATGGCAACCTGTTGGTCGGGTGCAACACGGAGGACCAGGTAGAACGGGCCAGAAAACTGCAGACTGTCGGGAACAAAAGAGTGGTGAAAACGGTGAGAGTCGGAGAGCAGAGGCCTAAGGGAGTGAAGGGAGTGATTACCGGAGTTCCCTGCAGTGTTGGAATGAGACAGCTCGTTGAAAGTCTCCGAGAGTTTAACGGCACCGTGAAGAACGCCATAAGAATGACTAGAGGCGCTGAAAAGAAAGAGACAGAAACGGTGCTGGTGGAATTCAACGCCAGGGAAATCCCCAAAGAAATATACTACGGGTTGATAAGGTATAAAGTAAGGGATTTTTTCCCCAAACCAATGAGGTGCTATAAATGCCAAGAATACGGACACATCGCTAAGTTGTGCGCGGGGAAGAGAAGGTGCGCACGGTGCGGCGGCGATCATAATTACGGAGAGTGCGGCGAAGACACAAAGCCCAAATGCTTCAACTGCGGAGGAGAGCACAGCGCGGCGTATTGGGGATGCGACGCCATGAAGCGAGAAGCCTCCGTGCAGAGGATCAGAGTCAAAGACAAAGTGTCCTACGCTGTGGCGGTTGAGCGGTTTGCCCAGGAAGAAATGAAGCAGGAAGGCAGGCAGCAAGTCCTGTCAAGAGTGGAGAGGGCACTTGATAAGAAGACGGTGAAGGAGGAAATACACATTAATCGGTGGGGGGATTAACCGAACCCAACAGCAGGTGCAAAGTCCAGAACAGAAAGAACCTTTTAGGTTCCTTTCGTAACCCCCCGTTCTAGGCTTGATGAGACATCTCACTCATGATACTCAAAAAAAAAAAAGTACTCTCAAGTTCCCTATTTTAGAATTTGGTTTGATTGTCTCACTATGGGATATATAGACTCCTGTATTACCAGCTGATCTCGACAACTGACCCCCCAGCTCCCCTCACATCAGATGGCTCCACAGAGGAGCCCGTGCTCAGGACAGTAGGAGCCAGACCTGGAGACCCACCACCCAACCTTTAGAACCACCCAAATCTGAGGGGTGACGGTCGGCTATCTGCAGGGCAGATATCTTGGATTGACACCTCCCTAAAAATGGCCAAAATAAGAAAGTCTTAGTGGAATGGGCCAGGACCTGAAGGCCTGAGCTATAGCTGCCAGCATCCAGTGAGAAAAGTCCAGAGGGGCTCAGCCCAGAACCCCAAACCACTGATCTCCTTTCCTGAGAACTCTTTGTTCTCTTTCCTCATAAGTGTGCAAAACACGGACCTGGGCTCAGCATGTGCCCAACTGTGAGGCAGCAGATCAAAAAGCTGAGTGGTCCACTGGAGAGCAGGGATTGATGACTTTAGTAATGAAAGTAGCATTAGGGTTTCAAGGTCACCCCCAAAGGTTCCTCGGGCGGGAACCATATACAAGGCGCATGCACAGACAAAAGCGTGAATTTCACAAATGTTTAGCTGTAGCTAGAGGAAATAAATGAGCCGCATTTTCATTCAGTGGCTCAAATAAATGAGCGGTAAGGGCTCCCAGCATCACAGACGCCTCATGGTGTTGCTGAAGGTTTTTTTTTGAGGCCAAGAAAGCTTAGTGTAGGCAGGCCTGGTGGAAACGACCAGGGTGAAAGTCTGCCTGGAGGGAGACTGCCCCGAGGCTTCGACCTCCAGTAGGGCCAGGGAACTTTGTTTGAGGTTTTGGTTAAAAGAATGAAGCTAAAGTGAAAAAATAAATACATAAAAAAAAAGTTAAAATAGATTGAAGGATAGATGCAGAGACAATGGGGGACAAGACAGGAAATAATGGAGAAGAGGAAGAGGGTCCAACGTGTTGACAAATTATGTCAAAGTGAGATTTTTTTTTTTTTAGATGTAATGAAGGAGAATGAAGAAGACAAGGTCCATGAAGACAGGCCTGCACATGGGTATTCCATTGAGGGTAAAAAAAAAAAAAGTTTTTGAGTGAAACCACACTCATCCAAAGACTATAGAATATGGAAAAAGAAAAGTGGAGGGATGGAACCAGAGGAACGAGGTCACGCTGTGGTACGTTCGATCCAGAGTCAACGGTGGGTTTAAAGATTGGAAGGACTAAAAAAAAAAAGAGGAAAGCTGAGGAACTAAACAAGCTAAAAAGAAAGAATATTTACGGATGTAGAAATGTTTACAGGTGGATTATAAACTATCATTTATTAAACTAAAATTGAATAAATGAAGACCAGAGTTTATAAAAAGGGCAGGAAACAACCAAAGGTCACCTATCTCCCGAATGCAGGTTTCTGATTCTAGATAGAATCTGCATGAGGAAGCTGAATGCCATTTTTTTTTTTGCTGTGGTATCAAACTAGATTGGGAAAATTGTACGAAAGCGCAAGTGAAATCCAACACATGGCGCGCGGTGCGGTGAAAACTGACTTCATTAATAAAGGACTCACATGAATGAATAAAAAAACAAAAACAAACCTCAGTTGTCTTCCATCATGAATGGACGAGCAGTTCTTCCACGTTATCTTCCACATGTCCTCCTCTTTGGAGAACGCTGAAAGCTTTTACTCAGGTCTGGACAGCTGTCTGAATAAAAAAAATGACAACGTGAATTGTGACATATATAGTTTAGACATAGGTAGTTTATGTCCGGAAATGTACTTTACCTGCCATTATAGACATTGAGATTGAAAGATTCTCTGATTTGCCACATTTCCATGTAAAACAATATCTTCATAGTTAAATGCCGATTTGGCTTCAGTTCAGCTGGTTTGTTATTTCAGATTGTTTTCGTCTGCAGGTCCAAGTTCAAACTTTTGTCCTCCCAGATGTTTGACAGCAGACAGACTCCATTTTTTTTTTTCATTTCTCCAGAGGATTTATTTTATTTTTTTGCCCCCTCAGTGTTGTTTTTTTTTTTTGCTTTTTTTTTCTGGCTCATCTGTCAGCAGTAGAGGCCGATATCTCCGCCAGTGTCGGGACAATAACGCCGCTGCCAGGTGTGATGGACAGTGGCCTGAGATGGAAGGTTGAAGAGGTGGAGACCAGCGTTGACATTTCCATCAGGAGTCCGTTCACAGTGACATGCCAGCCGCCGCGTCCTCCGCCTGCAATAAAACATATCCTCCGTCTCAAAGTGTTCTCAAGGCCTCGGCGGTGATTGCAGCGGGAAAACACCGTCACAGAAAAAAAATAAAAAAAACACTTCAGATTCGTCCAGGCTGTGATTTATTGGATTGGTTTGTTTTTTTTCCCCACTTTGAAATTTATTGTCTCCGTCTCAGAGCACAACAACTCAGAGAAGTAAACTCATAAACTGTGTTTATTTTTGGTCTTCTAAACTTGAGACCTTATGAAGCTTGGTTCTATATTTGAAGAGCTGGATTGGCTTAAATCCACACTTGGTGATGATCTGGCAGATTTGCCAACATTGGATCTAAATTTATAATCCAAAACTCACGTAATAATAATAATTACTATTAATTCATGTAATAACCTGTAAAAAAAACTAAATCCAGTCTAATCAGAAGCATAAAGAAATCTTTATATATATAATTACAGTTTAACCTGGTCCAAAAAGCACCGTGCCCCACATGGAGCCTCACAATAGAGCCCGCTGTAAACTTTTAGTCTGGTTTAGTAATGACATTCTTGCAGCATTTTAACTTTTATCTCCGTATCATGGCAGAAATAGAGGTTTGTGTTCCGACGTGCTCCAGACGTCATGAAGGCAGCGAGCGATAATAACTAAGACTTATCGATCGGTGCTGCAGCCGGACCCCGCAGGCATCTGCAGCTCAGGAGACTCTCTGCACCATTCAGATCCAAGTCTCAGTCAAATACAGTATTTACCTGAGTCACAGCCGATAATCCTGGGCCCAGGGTCCATTATATACTATGTGGGGCCCAATAATAATAATATTAATCACATAATAGTTAGAAAATGGCGCCACTGCATTTGTATGTAGGGAAACCTGGTAATAGGCAATAAATATTTTGAAAAAGTAGGTTATGTTACGTGAAAAACAACAACGAATAAATTATTAATAATAACACCAATAATAATAATAATAATAATAATAATAATAATAATAATAATAATAATAATAATAATAATAATAATAATAATAATAATAATAATAATAATGAATATTCCCCTGAAGCCCAGCATAATATGTTAACTCAGCCACGGTGAACTCATCTGTTAAGTTTGCAGCATTTTTTAGTTGTTTTTTTTTCCTTTTTCCAAAGTTGTTGTTTATTCCTCAAAAAATAAAATAATAAAAAAACTGCTTCCCATCATCTAACCACTCTAACGTGTTCTACCTCCCATTTAATTGTTTTTTTTCCAAACTTGCATGTGTAGATTGAGAGGGGGAAAAAAAAGACAGAAGCAAGAAGAATTCGGTCGGATGTTGGGGAGAGAGACAGAAGGAAAAATAAATAAATAAATAAGTGTCCCAAACATGTCCAGGCTTTTTACAGCCTGCTGTTAAACATCTCATGCTGGTTATTACACCGTCGTGCATTTTACTACCTGCTGGCACAAACAGCCGCTGCAGGATGGAGCCATAAATCCCTGAATAACAGTCGTATTAGTGCCCCCCCCCCACCCCCCCGCCACCCAGCCATAAAAGTGATATGTTTCCTGCAGCTGACTGGATGACGAGGATCATCTGCAGCCTCTGTCAGGCTTATATCGCTTCATCCAACAAACTGTCTGCTGGAGAGCGAGGATGGGGGAAACAGTCTGGAGATCAGATTTGCAGCTGTGCCAATTTTTTATTTTTTTATTACTTCTTTGTTGCTTTGCTTAATTTGCTGCTTGCCGAGCATTTATAGTTTGCAGTGAAATTTGTCAGAGGCAAGAAGAAGAAGAAGTGTTACAGTATTTTCCAGGGTGCTGTTTGGACTGTGTTAAATCCCCCTGCCGTGCCCTGTTGTTTCTTTGGGAAGTATTAAAACCCTGTGATTTTAGGGTTAGAGCTTTTATAGTTGCTATATCCTAAAGTCCTGTGTAGAGAATCTGAACCATGGAGTTCTATTGAGTGCAAAGACTCGCCTCATCAGAGGCCAGTTTGCCCATTTTGCTGCTCGGCCGATTCTTGGAGGAAGTTCCGCAGCCACTGAGTCGTGGCGGTGAACATATTATTGTTTCTGCGGTCCTCTAATAAGCTTTTAATGAGCCGGCAAGGTTCCGACTGCGTGACTCACAACTGAGCTGTCGTGCATAAAACATTATTGTGAAAGCCCGAGCTATAAAAGGCATACAACTGCTTCTGTTGGTGTGTGTGTGTGTGTGTCTCACAGTCTAGAAGCGTTTTTTTCTGATTTGATGTCCCTCCATCAGCCTTAAGATCCTCCAAAACCGTTTCACCTGACCACCTGAAACATAAATCAGTTTTATGATGAGACTACGTTTGATCAGATGTCAGACAGGATCATGGTGTGGGTTTAGAAGTTACATAAAAAGGTTCAAAGGTCGTGATCAGGTGAGAGCAGCTGCCATCACGTCCTCCGGTCGTGACTTGAGCCCCGAGCTGAATTTCTCCACATCTTTCCAGCTGCAGCAGGTGGCACGACGTGCTCAGCTGTTGCCGTGGCGACGGATGACCACCCGATAGCAGGATGCCTGCGACGGGCTGAGACCAGCTCCTACAGATGCTAAGATAAGATAAGACTTTATTTTTCCGCAGGAAATTGTTTTGCCAGAGTTCAAATAAATAAAATAAAAAAATAAATCAAAGTAAAATGACAAATATTCCATAAAGTCAGACACCAGACGCTCCGGTCCCCGGTGAGTGAACTTCCTCTCTCTCTCTCTCTCTGCAGAGCATAAATCAAACAGCAGATGAAATATTGACTCAAACACAGTGAACACTCAGACTAATATTTCAAACAGTGTCCATTTCCAATTTTTTTTTCTTTTTTATGTGTAGAACCGTCCCGTGGAAGTAAATCTGCTCGATGAATTGGTTAGGTTAATGAAATATTGTCAGTTAAAAAGGTGGGTGGGCTACTTTTATGATATTTTTATGATTTCCTCCGACGAAAAAGTCTGGCTTTGTCCCAGTAAATCAGTGCAAGCTCTCATCCCGATGGATTCGAGCGTGACAGGAGTTCAATTGGCTCCACAATCAAAACACAAATGTTATTTCAGTTCATTCTAACTGAATGTTGTCTCTTCTCCTATTTCAATTATTCTTACGTCATATTTTTTTTTGCAGTGAAAGCTTTGAACTCTGACGGACATGACTAATGACTCCAGAGCAACAGTGACTTTTTCTTCTTCTCCCCCCCCCCCCCCCCCCCAGCATCCCCCCATCATTAGATCTGCAACTGCATAAAACTCAAAAACCCGCTGCAACCTTCAGAGGTGGAAAAACCGCGGAGCGACTGTAGCAAACATATCGATCAGATATCAAAGGAAGCCACTGCTGACAGGAGGAAACACGGGGTCCCGATCAATAATTCAGAGGTGTTTGTGCAGGCTGTTTGCGGAGTTGACTCAGGCAAATCAGCAGATCAAACAGCAGCCGCCGTATCTCCACTGTGATAAATGATGAATGACGGCATGGTTAATTACACACATAAAAACCTCTCAGCGCGAAGAGCCGGTTCGGTGTGCCCCAGTGAGGAGAATATCAACTACAGGCGTCGATGTAAATACGGAGATGTAATGAGGTGACTTCTGAAGGTTTATTGTGCTCAAAGGGAAAAAAAAAACGAAAAAAAAAAACGCCAATGAATGAAACATGACAACTGCAAAGTGACGCCAAACAGCCACGAGGAGACATTAAACAACTACAGAGAGACACAAAGTGATCAAAGAGACACACACAAAGAGACAGAAAGTGGCTACACATAAATTAATGAAACGTGTAACGTGCTGGAAATTATATTTTTATGATGAAATCATTTCATCATGACGTCACTCCGACCGAATGATCATAAATGATCTTTTGATTTATACAACTTTTCCAATTTCTTTGGGCCAGCCATTATTTTGTTGACCTTGACCTTTGACCTCTGCTTAATATTCCACCAATTTACTGCCTGTGCTTTAAAGTTTTTAGTTTTTTTTAAATATAACCGCACATGTTGTCGCAATACATCACACACATAGCAAAAAAGTGCAAAACAACTTCAACGTGACACAACAGGCACAGAAACAACCACAGGACAATTTCAAACAGACGCAAAAAGAAAAAAGACAAAAAAGGCAAAATATGCAAATCAACAGCAAAGATCAAATGATCACAAAGAGCTTCAAAACACACTGAGAAAGAAAATGGCCACACAGAGACACAACATAAACATGAAAGAGACCCAAAATAACAGCAGAAAGGCAAAATGATCACTAAGTGAAGTCTTCAAACTAACATTTAAGAGGAAGGAGTGAAGGCCATAGAAATAATGACGTTTTTTGCTCAAATAGTGTCAAAAGTGTCCATCAGCAGCCGTTCGACGTCATTCAAACACACATCATCACGCGCCGGCCGAGGTATCATCCATTCTCACTGTAGAAGTCAAGTTATGGCTTCCAAAGCTCCTTTTTACAAAAGGCTCAACCTGCCCGAGTCCTGCCTGATCAATAATGGATCAATCGATTACGGTCCGAAAGAAATCAGAGCAGACGGAGACAAACCTCAAAGACAAAAAAAAAAGAGCCGCAGAGAAAGGAGATAAAGGCCCAGCCTGGAGGAAACCACACACAGTCTCCAAAAAATGTCACGCTCCAGGGAGAGAGAGAGAGAGAGAGAGGGAGAGAGAGAGGGAGAGGCAGAATGAATAAAAATAAAGCCTGAATAAATAAATAAATAAATACTGTTTGTTCAAAGTCACTCGGTCTGATCAGAGTATTTTAAATTCCTTCAAACCTTCAGTATTGTCGGACATCCTCAAAAAGTATCATTGTGTAGGATTAATTGAATCTATCGACAGATTGAGTTATAATGTTTTCGTTTTTTGTATATGAATAATACAAACGTTAGGAATTCATTCATTCATTTTTGAAAGGGAGGTTGAAGGGATTTTATCCACCAAAAGCCACACACTGATTTTATTTTAAATGTTTATGATAAATTGCATTTCTTAAACTGAACCACAAATTTAAATTGAACTTTTCCAATCAAGTAAAAATGAAAAGGACCAAAAGTCTTTCAACTCAGACAAATTTCCCGCCCGTTGACCTTGTGCCTGAGGTTAAAACAAAACTAGAGCTGACTATAGAGAGAGAGAGAGAGAGAGAGAGAGAGAGAGAGAGAGAGAGAGAGAGAGCGAGAGAGAGAGAGAGAGAGAGAGAGATGGCACAAAGTCCATCATCAAACTGCTGACAAAACAGGACAAGAACTTGATCACCGTCACCACCACTCACCCTCGCTCCCCTTCTCTCTCCCTCAGGCTGTAATCTTATGAGAATAAAATATATATATTGTTTCTCTCTGTGGATTTTTCTTTTAATTTCTTTCATCTCCTGATGCGGCTGATGTTGCCCTGATAAGCCTCCTGATTATTCCCAGCAACGTCCCGCTGTTAAAGTGTTGCCAGGGCGACGGTGACCTTGTCAACGGGACTTCTGTGTGAAGCCACTAATGAGACTGAGTTTGGAAAAGAAGGAAAATAAAAAAAAGCTTTCCATTTTCTTCTTCTCTTACTTTAAGCAGAGGAGATCTACTAACCCTAAACCCTAACCCATTTTAGGGTTATAAATGTGAAATTAGGGTCAGGGTTTTCGGTAAGGGGGACCTGCTAGAGTGATGGGAGTTGGTCTCTAGGGGTTTTTAGGGACCCCGGACACGCTGGTCTTGGTCCCTTGTCCCTCGGACATCGGAAAATGGGTGAAACTGGAAGAGGCTTTTTGAACTTTCACCTACCTCTCGATGTCCGAGCGACGAGGGACCAAGACCAGCGCGTCCGGGGGCCCTGAAAACCCCTGGAGACCAACTCCCATCTGTCTAGCAGGTCCCCTTCAGCGAAACCCTGAACCTAATTTCACATTTACAACCCTAAAATGGGAACTCAGGGTTCAGGGTACAGGGTTAAAATGGTCAAAATCTGTTTTGTCGTGTATATATATATATATATGTGTATATATATATATATATATATATATATATACACATATATATGGGGCAGGTGTGCTGAGGGCCTCTGCTGGACAACAGAATCCGGGGCACTTTTAATGAATCAAAGGGGCAAAGTGTGCTGAAAAATGTATTCATTTACGTATTTGTAACTCTAAGTACTAACAGCTACAAACTCAATGGAGTTGAAATAGTTTGTATTCTTAAAAATCAATGAGCAACATAAATGCACTACTACTTATTTCCTTATTTTAGATTTTTTCGACTTTAGTCAATTGGCCTGAAAAATATGTCAAGGAACTTTAAAAACAACCGACTCCTTGGCAACCTTTTAGTATTTGGATCCAGCTTCCTGGCTCTGTGCGGCGCGGCAGATTTATGTTATTACCTTTTTTGTTTTCACCCACTTGATGAACGGAGCAGGGAGAGCTGCATTTTCCCGCTTGCTATTTTTACTTCCATTTGTTGCAAAGGGCATAAAGTGAAAAAACAAAATGTTCTGCAGGAGCTGTAAATTTGCAGTTTTATTTTCCTCTGCTTTGCTGGTTGTCGCTCACTGACATGATGCCAGTAGAAAGTAAAAGGTCAAGGAAAACTTCATTCGTGTTGTTTTTTTTTTACCAAAATACAATTCACCATCCGAGCCACACCTGGGTCCAGTACTGCCAAATCCTAATTCATAGTTTCCCATGCAGTGAGAATAATGCCAAAGAATGTTTAAGAATATTTTAAATTATTCTTTTTATCACAGTTTTTTTTTACAGCTATGTATTTGGTAAAAGTGCCACACCGGGCTTAGAAAAAAAAATCTCCAAACATGCAAAAAAAAAAAGATGCCAAGGACGCCACAAGTAGTTTTCTTTCTTACCAGATCACAACGGCTGAGCACATTCCTCCTCTCAAACCCATCAGACATCCTCACTTTCTTGAGAATATCCACATACATACTGTAAATGTGTAAAAAAAAAAAAAAAAAAAAAAAATACACTCTTCCTGAGCATGGCTTCCAAATCTGCCAGGTGCTGCTTTGAGCTCTGTGGAGAAACCTGTCTGCAGCGAAGATGAGACGAGCGGGAATGGGAGCTGACAGGAAGTGGAGCCCAAAGTTTAATCCGGCACGATGAAGGGCGAGCAGACGCTTTTGCTTCTTTGAAAAAAGTGAGAACGGCGGGAGCCGACGGCTCGACCTTGGGCTGACCCCTGCTAACTGCCTCTACCTGGCAGAATGAATGAAACGGCGCGTTATGGGGGCGGCTCTGAAAGCGGAAAGAGGCCGACGTGAATTCTCAACCCGACGAGGCGAGGACGTATTATATAGACGCCAGCGGATGCAGGGTTAGAGCCAGAGGGGAAAAAAAAAAAAAAAGCACTGTGCGCCATTAAACCGGGCTCCTCGCGTTCCAGTGTGTCCATGAGGCCGGAGACCATCGACACGCTTTAATGCACATTACAGCGTATTCTGCATTTATCCTGCACGGATAGGTTGGAGGTGGAGTTAAATGGGAACTCTTATCAATTTTCCACCCGATTAGTTTGTGATCTGCAGGATTTCAACATGCAGATTTATCTTCTTTCAGGGTTTAGGCAGTTGGCAACGTTTAAATCGCATTACTCCCCCCCCTCCATCATCTCCTATCCATTTTACCCTGTTCTTTTGACTTATTGCATATAAGATACAATAATGGGATATAGGGTATTTCATATTTTAGTACAGGGCTTGTTTTGACCTTGGTTATTTTATGTCTCTGCTCCGGCAACAGCGGAAGTCTGGGGTACAGAGCCATAAAATCTAAAACTATAACTTTTGGTTAGTCATACTGACACTTGTAGAAGCGCGTATAATGAAAAAATCCAGCCCCGGAGCAGTAGCAGTTTGTCACATGGTTTAATTCAATAAAAAAAGATATAATCTAATATTGTTTATTCAATTAGCACAGAGGTAAAAGGATCATAATCACCTCAGGACAGAGGACTTTTTACATTTTTAGAAATTGGCCCAGATTTTGGCTAAAAGGTAAAAATAATTGCATTGTGCCACTTGAGTTGTAGGAAGAAAAAAGAGATCCAAAAACGTAGCTTCTGAATTTAAATTTAATCATAGAGCTAAATTAACATTATTGGATGCATTTGTGCAAAACCAGGCCATATAAAAAAACGTTTTAAAATCTGCATGATCAAAAGCAGCCACACACCTGACTTCGATTAGGAGGTGGGGATGAAGGAGGAGTTAGAGTCTTCCTCACCACACAGACTTAAAGTCAAAATGTCTCAGGCTCTACTCTGCACAGCTTTAACATTTTCTTTTTCTTTTTTTTGTTTTTTATGTGAAAAGTTCAACATCAGTAAGAGTCAGCCTGAATCAGTGGAGCTTATAAGTAGCAGCCAGTGTGACATAAATCCAACCTGCTCTGGGTTCAGGGTTAATTCATTTTAAATGCCAGATACTCACTACATCACACAGCTTCTTTTTATTCAATGCCTGCAACACACATTTTTTTAATTATTTTTTTAACAACCAATCACATCTGCAGGGATCAATTTCTTACTGAGTGAGACCAATGATCAGCTCCTGAGCTCATTAACCTATGACCCCTGATTGTCTGGACTGGAGGAGCCGATGCTCTGCAGGTATCAGAGACGGATATAGACTGTGACATCATCAGTAAGGGGCAAAATGAACTGGATCCGTCCCACAGGTCAGAGGTCAAGTGCTGCAAATTAGGGGAAGTTAGAGAGAGGAGCATGGAGGCCGAGTGAGGGATATTGATAAATCAATGGAGAGAGGACCGAGGGACGGAGGGACAGATGTGCGTGTGTGTGTGTGTTTGTATGTGTGTGTGTGTGTGTGTGACAATTCAAGTAATGGAACAAAAACACTACAACTGCTTATTAATTATACTGAAATGTTTGAAGTGCTTTGGATTCAGATTCTCTTGACTTGTCTTCATGTGCATTATTCTGTTCCAAACAAAAGCTAATTAAAAAACAAGCTCAATGAGGAATGATGTTGAGTCACTCGAGATATAAATGAAGTGAAATTGCATCTATTGTCACTTTGAACTGTATTTGAAGTCTGTTGTTTTGCCTAGAAATCACATTTAAAGTGGGTTGCCGTGATTCAAGGATGACTCGGCCTTTAAATCTAGTTTTAGTTTAAAAACAGAGCCCAGCATAGAATATCGCAACCTCTACTCGTCTAGTGGGTGAAATTAAAACCATAATCACTGCACGCTGCAGAAATAACGATGACGATAAACATAATTACGTTGAAAGCCTCTCCAGGAAAAGAGAAGAGAACAAACTGAAACACGAACACTGTTTGAAGAGCACCAGAGGATTTCTTTTGTGTGTGTTTGTTTGTGCCTTTTTTCCCCCCTCTGTTATCATGCTGTGTTTTGTCCTGATATTGAAGAAATTGACTTCTTCAGGGGCAGGAAGGGATGAAATAATAGATAAAAACAGGGCTTGGTTTTTCTGAGGATGATTCAAAGCGGGAAAAAAAATGAAACAACCAACAACTGCAGTTATAGATTTGGAGGAAATCTGGATTTTTGTGCCAGCGATTAAATTACCAAAAGAAACAAACCAAAAGACACATTTTAAATAAACACAACACAGGAGGCAGCCCACTGCTGCCATGCACTGAATCACACACACACACACACACACGCACACGCACACGTTTCAATATCAATTGAAAGAGATGATTGGAAAGCTCTTACAATTTGGAATGTTTGAGTTCAAATCTTTCTTATTTTTTTCCCTTTGCTGTTTTATATTAACTCACCACTTGAAGAATAATCAGAAACAAAACGCGAGCGGCAGGGCAGAGTGGATCTTCACTGCCAACTTCCAAGCACCAATTAGCAGAGGAGGCTTTTACGGCGCTGTGGGAAACCCCCCGCTTCCATTCATCTCTCTGTCACGAGTGAGAGAAAGCATGAATTAATGAGGAAAAATGGTCTATTTCTTGATGGCTACATGCAGAATAATTTCTCATAAACACACGTTACAGTTGCAAAGCCATTATTAGCTTCTCCACCTCAGGCTTTTCCTCCTCCTCTTCATCTCACAAGCACAACCAGGCTTCCACTCCAACAATTCGCCCACATTGGGACATGATGCGTCAATGATCAAAAAAAAAAAAAAGATCATGCCGATGCAATGTTTCTGTTTTTTTTGTACCATTGGATATTTTGACGTCTGATTTCAGTTGGCAGCTGCCGACTGGGGTTTTTTTTTTTTTTTTTTTTTTTACCCAGAGTGTAATCAAACGGGACCCAATTTTCCGCTCGACATCATTTCACAAGCACAAACTTAGTTTGTGACAATATTCTGAAACCATAAATTACTCTAACCGTGGTTTCTGGTTCCTCGTGGAGCAGCAGAAGTGGACTACATTCGCTTTTTATGTTTTTTCTTTTTTAGTAGCTGATGACCCAAGTCTCTAAACTTGGAGTCCAGCCGTGTGTGTGTGTGTGTGTGTGTGTGTGTGTGTGTGTGTGTGTGCAGACACAGTCCGTCCTGCGAGTGAAGAGACTGAATTGTGTTCAGAGCTGAGCGAGAAGTCATTACTGTGAATAATGACTTGCCGAAGGCGTTTGCGGCCTTCGCCTTATTAGAGCGCTGATGATGACACCTCCAGCAGAGAGAACAGTGAGAGCGGGGAGCGATCCAATTACCACCAGAGCTGAGAGCTCTCTGTGGGCGAGCGATGGCCACTCGCCGGTGTGGAGCTCCAACACAGTTTTCAGGTCAGAGAAAGAAAAAAATCAGTGCGTTCCTCTCTGCTGGAGGTCAGAAGTTACATCCTGGTACTGGATACATACATGTAATCATTGTAAAAGCGCCACGGCTGCTGTGACCTTTGACCTCGTCTGACAAAGAAGGAGAGAGGGAGGTCATCATTGAAGAGAATGACCTCATTCATGGTTTTAGTCTTCTCCAGCACCTTAGATCTGAGGTGATCATGAAGTGAGGGGTCACAGCTGAAGGCCAATTTATGTGAGAAGACAATAAAAAAGGACATCTTAATTTCACCTTGCATTATGGGAATTTTGCATTTCATATTTAATACAAACAATGGCATTTATTCACATTTGCCGGCACATAAAGCCTCGTATGCGTTGAGATATTTTGTGAAACAATGGGGGAACACACAGAGGGAAAAATTTCAGACCGCCAGAAGAGGGATGTTCTGCACACTCTAAAAGTCGGAATAATCACATAAAAAAAATGGAGCACCCACACACACCTTTGAACTATTGATTGTTCATGTTTCCTCCTTGACTTCACGTGACATCAAATAAAATCACTCATATTTCTCCACGTGGAGCAGAGTTGGGGACAAATCCAGCCATTTGTGTCTCTGCAGTGATTTTGTAGGAAACGGCTACAACTGAAATGAATTTACGAGACTGAAGTTTCAGGTTTACTGAGGCAGCGTGCAGAGTTTGTGGGAAAGATTGAAAAATTTCAGCTGAAACGGAAAAAAGTTTTTTTTACCTTAGTTTCATCCTTGGAGGTGAAAAAGAATATCTGAACAGGGAGCTGGTGTCTCGTGCTCGTGTCCTCTTCGCCCACTGCTTGTGTCAGAGAAAAAAAAAATATATATAAAAAAAAAAAAGAAAAAGTGAGGAAAAACTTGTCTCCAGTTGAAAAAGTGTAATGGATGGTTAAGAATAAAATCTCATGGATTAACGACTGGCCTGATGGCCCAGAGAGAGAGAGAGAGAGAGAGAGAGAGAGAGGGAGTAAAAATCCCACAGTTAACACAGTGTTGATCACTGAAACCAAAACTTCTTAAAGAGAAGCTCCTCCAGCCCTGAAGGACACCAACATAAATGAAGTTGGAAAGTATTTAGGTGAAGCATCTTCAGTATATAAATAAAATCCATCAGGTACAAGCTCACCATCCATTCACACAACAGAATAGTGGGCTTCTTTGTGTTGAATCCAAAAATTCCTCGTCACTTCGGCTGGAAGACATCTCCGCTGACCTTTGACCTTTAATTCTACTGTCCCCTTTAATGTTATTGTTGAATTCCCTTGCATAAAAGATTGTGTGTGTGTGTGTAGTTGTCGCACAGCCCTCTCCATCACTTGAAACATCTCTGGCCTTCTCTTGGAAACCCGACAGGTGAGTCCTCTCTTTAATTAAAAGTCAGAGTGATTGTTTGTGGTCCTGCAGCTCGTCTCTTTCTCTCCTCTGTCAGGGTGTCATTCCTCACAGAGATGCTGGCCTGGAGGGGGCAGGAGGGGGGAGACAGAGGAAGGGGGGGCAGGGGTGGGGGGATGAGGATGCCTTAGCGGTAAGCGTTGAGAATCCATTTTCCTCGGCCTGCTGCCGCCGCCGCTGCTGCTGCTGCGGTGTCGGTTGAGGTGCCAGCGTGGGTGAGATTAGGAGCTGATATCCTGACTCCTCATCCGTGGCTGATAACACGCAGCAGGATAATGGCTCCGCTGCTATCTGAGCGCCGGAGGCCGCAGGAGGCAGAGCCATCACTCACTATCGCCGATGGATCCATGGCACTCCTGCTGGTTAACATTAGTTCTGGTGTCAGACCCAATCGGACCTGTCGCGCACAGGAGCGTCTGTCGGCTTCGGGGGGGGGGGGGAATGTATTAGTGGGGAAACTTGCTACGGCCATTAGATTGAGTTTTTTGCTGTGGAAATGACACAAATGGATCAAATCTAGAGCGTCAGGACACTGTTTTGTTCATTGTGTTATTTTTTGACGTGTTCTTTTGGTCTCCGTTGTGTTTTGGATTGGAGGGTTGGGTTTCCTGCAGCTTCTTTGCACTGGAACGCAACACCTTATTATCTCTCGTGGCCAATTTTCACATCTGGCCGACACAGGGCAACTTTATCACAGCGATGCAGTTGATTAGTTGTGCACGAGGATAGAAAATGAGCAACTTTAACCGTTATACTTGTTTATATTTGAAAGTATAAAACACTGTCAACTTTGAAGAATGTTTAAATATCAGGGAAAGTTGTCTTTCTAGTATTAGCATATTCAACTTAAACAAAAGCCTTTTTAAATATACATGAATATGATAACTTTCATCCTTTTATTGATTAATTATATTTCCTTATTTGCATGATTATTCATGGGTAAATTATGCTAATTTCAGGATTTGGTTTCTCATCATCCGTTTTTACAGTTGTTTCCTCTTCACGCTCAGCTCTCAGCCTGTGATGAAATCAGCAGAAAGCCAACTGTAAAAAAAAACAAAACAAAAAAAAAACATTGTGGGACTTGGAGTTCAATGGTTTGAATCACGTGGAAATAAACTCAGATGGAAGCAGTTGGATGTGGAAGAGAACGTTTAAATGCCTACAATCTCTGCCTTAACAGACCAAAGCTGTGCAGCAGCTGGTGGACAGAAATAATCGCGAGTGCGATACGGTGATGTTTCTCATTGTACTAAACTATAGTGTAATTACATGTGCACAAAAATACGAAATAATACAGATTCAACCAAAAAAATTAGCAACTTTAACCATTATACTTGTTTATATTTGAAAGTATTTAACACTGTCAACTTTGAAGAATGTTTAAATATCAGGGAAAGTTGTCTTTCTAGTATTAGCGTATTCAACTTAAACGAAAGCCTTTTTAAATATACATGAATATGATAACCTTTCATCCTTTTATTGATTAATTATATTTCCTTATTTGCATGATTATTCATGGGTAAATTATGCTAATTTAAGGATTTGGTTTCTCATCATCCGTTTTTACAGTCGTTTCCTCTTCACACTCAGCTCTCAGCCTGTGATGAAATCAGCAGAAAGCCAACTGTAAAAAAAAACAAAACAAAAAAAAAACATTGTGGGACTTGGAGTTCAATGGTTTGAATCACGTGGAAATAAACTCAGATGGAAGCAGTTGGATGTGGAAGAGAACGTTTAAATGCCTACAATCTCTGCCTTAACAGACCAAAGCTGTGCAGCAGCTGGTGGACAGAAATAATCGCGAGTGCGATACGGTGATGTTTCTCATTGTACTAAACTATAGTGTAATTACATGTGCACAAAAATACGAAATAATACAGATTCAACCTTATTTCAGTTACAACAACCCACAGTCATTTACTAAAACCCACTTCTTATTTCCTCAAATAATACTGTTAAACATAAAGTAGTTTAACTTCATAACCTTTGTCACAAACATCCAAATGACTTACATCAAATGGATGAAACGCATCACAACACTGGAAAAACATACCACAAATGTGTTTTTGTCCACAGTTAACACACTATATAAGCTCTTAACATTCTTAACACAATATTATTGCTGTGTTGTTTAATAGCAACAACATACCTGCAAGTGGGGAGAAATAATCCTGAGATCGAATTGGAGGTGTTTGCTAACTGTTAGCTTTAGCTAAAAACGCAAATTCCCCTGCTTGGGCGGAGACAAAAGCAATCGATGTCAGACGTCTGGATCAAGACCACTGCAAATCACAGATTGACTTGTTTGCGTGTTAAAGTACAAAATATGTCCTGAAATATACATTTAAATATAAACACACTTTAGCATTATTATTTAAAAATGTTACCCCTTTCCACCCTGTAATAGATGTTTTTTTTTTTTTTTTTTACTGTTTGGTTCTTATGGGATTAACCTGATGTGCACAGGTGCATTTCATCTCAGGTGTAATCTCTGAGCACGCCCAGACCAACTTCCATTTTTATCAACATCTGATAAAGACACAACCTGACACGAACCACACAGCTTTAAACCTCCAGCCTCTGTACTTCGACTGTATTCTAGCAGAGACGAGTTATTAAAGACTGCAGCTATTTAAGTCCTGTGCAGCAGATGTGCTCTCTTGTGCTAATATCTGCTCATTACTGTCACTTCACTCTATTTCTGAAAGACAACATTTTTCACTCTTTTCATATTTCATCCTTAATCTGATTGAGTCAGAAAATAACGTCTGAAAAATTGGCCTGTTTAAACACATCTTCCTTTTTCTATTCTTTTTGTTCCTTATCTTGCTTCTATAATTTTTTGCTCTCCCATGATTAAAAAAACAAAGCAATTCAATTATTTATTTCAATCAGTTCAAATAGGAAAGAGCTGTTCACTTATTCAGACCAAAGCGCCCCTCATTTCATAATGTCAGGATTTTGTAAACTTTACATCTCCATATTGATCATATTAGTGTAATTGATTTATCTTGCGGAGGAGGAGCGCAGCGGAGAGGGACGTCCCAGATACCAGGGAAAAAAAAGGATGGATGGAAATGTATTGAAGTTAAAAAATTCTAAATAAAGCACCCTTGAGGTTCATTTCCATCCAAACAAACAACCAGAGTACGATTAGACTGAGGAAGGAGGAATCTGCAGAAAGTTCACCTCTGTACACCCACGGAGAGAAAACATTTAAATAAAAAATACTTTACCAACTTCACAAACGAAACTCAGATTCTGTCAGAAACATTTTCACTTAGAAAAAGTGACGTCCAGGTCAAACTGTCAGACTTCATATTGAAATAATGAAGAATGAACAGAGAATGGTGGAGCAGAGATTCACATCCTGATGAAAAAACTGCCGCTCTCAGGTCTGCTGCAGATCTAATTATTCTTCATGTGAGAGAAAGTTCAGGTGTTACGGTCACGACGGCTCTTCTGGTTAACGAAAGCATTCACAATTTGATGGTGAAGGGTTCAATACATGTTATTCCATCCAAGTGACTTCATCTCCCTGTTGGCTCCATCTTCCAGTTTCAAGAGGAGATGAGACATGACAAGGTCAGCAGTGTCAATAGAAGAATGTCAGGATCATGACACCATTATAAATAAATTACAGCTGCCAATGATGTGTCAATGCCGTGTCCTGTGGAAGAAAAAAAAAGATAACTGAAGGTAAACGCCAAAAATGGTCAAATCTCTCTGTGACTAATATATAAATATCATATAACCTCACGTCACAGCCCAAAGTGTGTCCTCCCCTGTCTGTTGATAGAACAGGATTCAACCTAAACTCAATCCAATATCATCACTTGGTTTTAGGAGGATTGAAAGCTGAACACTCTTACGCCCTAAATATCCAAATACTCCTATAATAACTCATAATGCATTCAATACATTGAAAAATGAAAAATCATTTAACATTATTCACAGGTAACACATTCCAAAGAAAAAAAAGCGTCCGAGAAAATGTTTTGTCGTCCGCAAATGAGCGTAGTTTCCTTTAAAAGAGGATTTTTTTTTTTAATTCAGTGCCTCCATCCGGCCTTTTTAATCTGCAGGAGTACTGTGGGTGTAATATAAATAATAAAGCTCATTTGTAACCTTACCGTGAATTAATTTGCGTAATGAGCTGCTGCTTCAGTTTCTGTGCTGAGGAAATATGATGCTGCAGCTGATTAAATTGAAGTGGCTTCACACTGAGTCACTGAGCAGTTAGTTCATAGAGTTAGTGCGACTGCTGCTGCCTGTGTGTGTGTGTGTGTGTGTGTGTGTATAAACAGCAATTTTGGATGAGCACATTTAATAATATTCAAATGTGTAGATGAAATAAGGTCAAATTTCTTCGGGTAATCTTCAGGTTGACTCACGACATGATGATTGTGTAAACATGTATTTGAGTACTTTAAAAAAACTGGATAAACGTTTTTCAAGATATAAATACACACAAATGATAAAAAAAACACATATTATGATGAAGCTGACGTCTGTGGCTCAGCTGTGTGCAACAGCCTCATTGTGATGAGTCTCCAGTATAGCCACAGTATGGTGTGTGTGTGTTTGTGTAGGTGTGTGTGTATGTGTGACAGGGCTGTTGATAGATCACCTTTGCGTTACCATTAATTAATCCTCCTCCTGTGCACTAAAGTGAGTGTAATAATTCCACCCAGGCCCCTTGGATCTGCATAATTTGCCGCTCTACCTCTGACTTAAAGCCAGACCATAAATTCAGCGGCCGTCCAACCTTTAGCGACGCCACTTGAATAATGTGGCAATTAGCGAGGGCGGGGTCAGGAGGGAAAGTGGAGAAACTCACCTGGAATCCCAGGACCCAAAGTCAAATAACTGCACATTCCTAAAGGGAATAAAAACAGTGTGTGCAGCCTGCAAAGAAACACCTGCACACACCACCCACGACTTTAAAATAAAAACATTTTTGTTTGGTTCCCAAATAGACTTCCTCTTTTTTTTTTCTCTCTCTTTTTAGTTGCAGTTCATTTATATATAGCATTGAACATAACTTAAAAGCATGCTCTCTCTTTAAGCTATACTTATACAAAGTATGACCTATCAACTGTAGTTGATGTGCAGATTCTAAACAAAAAACCTGAAGATGCAGCTGTCGGTTTTTATTCTCCGCATATCTGGAACCAAGCCAGAAAATCTGAGCTCTGTCCCAAATCTGTTCTGTTAAATCAGGGCTTAAGACTTTGCATTCTAATAAATTACATTTTCTGTCAAATTTATTCATATCATGCACAACACTGCAGCTGCACTGAAATTTGTATTCTGCTGTTTAATCTTTGTTGTTCTAACTTAGCTTATTTAAAACTTTTCTCATTACTAATTTTCTATGCTTGTCTCATGTTTTTTATGTACATTTTTTTTTATCGTATATTGCCTTATTTAAAAAAAAGTTGACCTGCTTGTTGAAAGGTGCAGGGCAGAGACAGTCACCTTTGCCTTAGCCACCACCAACTTTTGCTAGGCATGATGGTCAATTTCATATTTTTATAGAATGTCTAATTTCGAGCGAATTTTCTGAAAGACCTCTCTCTCAAAAAAAAACCCAGACCCAGACAGAGCTTAAGTTCAGTGCTCTTAGATATTTAATGCTTTGCCTTGAGAAACTCTGTGCTCTGCATATCAATGACAAGACACAGAATGTAAATTTCAGATTGAATTTGGATGAAATGTGCTCAGCGCTGACCTGAGGCCACTCTCATTCACTGCACCCCCTCCGCTCTTTATGGCAACATTAAACTTCAGATTTCTCTCTCTTTCTGTCGGTGATGCCATGCTCACACACACACACACACACACACAGCGTTTAAGTCCCTCTGTTGTTTTACAGCTGTAATATCGGCTCGGCCAATTCTCTCTCTCTGTCTCGTGTTTTTTAAGTTGCTCTGTTTAAAGAAAAAAAAAGGAAAAAAAAAATCAAATCCATCGCTCATCTTTACTCCGGGCAGAAGTGGAAATTAATCGTCTGACGCCCCGTTAAGTTTTCTTCTGCAAATACGGAGCCGTCCAGGAAAGAGAAAGGTCAGAAAAATAAAAAGTTCCATTTTAAAGGATTTTTTTTTTTTTTTTTTACGTTGTAGGTTTCAGCTTCATTAGATACACACAATGGCAGAAGGACGGTGCCAGGTAGATAAATACATACAGGGCGAGTACAAAAAGAAAAACTTGCGCAAACTTTGCAAACATTAAATGCGTTTTTGTGTTACCTCTGTTTGTCGTCATTTTTGCACCGAAATGTAGAAAATCTGCTGAAGAAAAGCCCCCCCTCCCAAAAAAAAGTTATAAGTAAAGTCAGAGGAGGGGACCATTTCTTTAATAAAACTTTTTAACATTTAAATATTTGATATTTGGATGATTTCCTCTGAGGGTTTTTTTTTCCAGGGTTTCGGTCGGCTGTGATTCACAAACTGTGGGGGTGATAAAAACGTCCTGCTCTGGCATCACGTTTAATCACTGATACTTAAGCTTTATTGCCGCTGTGTGTAATCAGACTGCTGCCGTCTGAGGCTCATATTTCACTCCCACACTCATGTATGCACTTCAACGATCCTTAAGGGGGAAAAAAAAATGCTCCACCGTCCGTGGGAGACATGCGAAGTCCAGCTTTGGGGATTTCACTGAACCTCAAAAAGCAACAACAACAAACCACTCGCCTCCGTGGGTGTTCACGTTGTCTCCTCTGTTTGCGTTAAATCGGTGATATTGCGCGTTTCTTTCCCAGGCCTCTCGTAATCTCTGCTATGAGCTCTTGTGTTATATAGCCAGTTGCAAATGTTCTTTGGTCCTAGATGAAATATTTCAATTCCCCCATGAACCTCCTCAGCCTCCTTGGCACCTCCATAAATTAAATTACCAGAGATTGAAATGGAATTCCAACTCAACTTGCAGAACCACTCGTATAGTGTGTCTCAGTTGGTGTACTTTCACACACACACACACACGCACGCACGCACGCGCACACACACACACACAGTATATTGGGTGTTTTAAGTGTGTTCACATTGACAAGTAAGGTAACATGCAAGACACACACGTGGCGTAATTGTGCAACTTCTCTCTGCATGAATGCAATACCAATGCACCAATGAGTACACGGTGAACTACACGTGAGAAATCACTGAAATATCACTAATATATATATATATATATAAAATGTCAGGATGGGGATGTTTAGTTCGAGGGGAACAGTTTTAAATGAGGCGCCTCCAGCAAGAAGCTGCTAAATGTGTGTGTGTGTGTGAATGTGTGTCAGGGTTTTTCCTGAGGATTGCTTAAAAAATGAGGACTCATTAGTCTCAGGTAGTATCTCTCTGCCGGATCCACACTTTTGTTTCTTTTTTTTCTTTTCTTTTGCTCAACACCAAATAAACAGCTTTTGTCAGAGTGAATCCGTCCCTGGATCCTGAAATAACCAAATCAAACCCCCAAAATATTAGATGCTGAGTCCAAGATTTTCCATCGATGGAATCACAGTTTAGTTGTTTTTTTTATTCGCAAATTTGCATTTGTTTCATGCTGAGTAAAGTGTTTCCTCTTCACTTCGGCTGAAAATCACGGTTAACTCACTCTGGAGGACTTTTGATGGCCACGCACACATGGAGCTGATTTCCATGAAATAAACATATTTAAAAATAACTTCGGAGTATTCCTAATGTGGTGTTCTCTTAATTATTCCGCAGAAAAAGTTAAAAAAAATTATAATAACAGGCATGAGCAGAAAGAATAAATTGTGTTTGTTGGGCAAACAGAAAAATGAGGAGAATAGATGAAATGTGATTTTTTTTTTTGTTTCATGCTCACAATGAACAAGGAAACATTTAATGTTCTTGACTCTATCAAGGTGGGACTTTTCATTCTCAGACAGTTTGATCTTATTTTTGTCTCGCTTCATCAACATTCATTTGATAACTTCTGCCAAGTAATTATTACTTTGAAAAAAAACTGAAAGATCTCCTTGGTTGTGCAAAGCCTCAGAAAAAACGTTGGTAAGTAAACACTCGCAAATCCCTTCAACATCCCCACCAGAAAAATAAAGATTCCATCAAACACCAGGATGCCGCCATAGACTAGATTCACTGAACAAAACAAAAAATGCCATCACTATCACCTGTATCTCCATGTGAGGCCAGATCTGGACCAGAATGGAAGTTTCTGCTGAACCGGTCACATTCTGGAATGAACCCCAGTCAGGATACGTCATTCCAAATGAAATCATCTCCTATATTAAGGTTTTGATGTCTCTGCAGTGACCAAAGTTTAGAGTGAAAAGCCTCCTTCTCACTGGTGCAGTGGTTTCAGGATTCCGCCTCCTCCGTGATGTCTGATGGTTTGCGGTTACAGATGTTTGTCAGGTGTCTCCATCTCACCCTTGATTCTACATCCTGTCAGACGGACAGTTTTCATTTCCTCTGCTGCTACACACACCAGATGAGTCCTGACACCGTTTGTGCTGATGGCTTTTTCCTCCACGTCTCACACGACACCCCTGCGGGCCACTGAGTGACGGCTCTGTGGAAAGCTAATCGATGGGGGGGGGGGGGGGCGGGGGACACCCGCAAAAACAGGGGGGGGGGGGGGGGGGGCGTGGTACATCAGCAATAATCACCCACGCCACAGGCCCCGAGAGCGTGACCCGATGGGTGACGGGTCCGGTTCAGAGCTGATGGAGTCCGTCTGACAGGGAGGGACGGAGGGATGGCAGGATGTTGAGAGCTCCGATAAGAGCCTGAACGCACCCCGGAGAGTCTGAGTCTGAAACATCCATCAGCTGGATGCTTTCATTGAGAAAAAAATAAAATAAAAACAGGAGGAGGAGGACAAGTGCCTCTGCCGCACCACCGTCACAAGGATGTGTGCTGGAGAAATTTCTCTCCTCACTAAAATGCACAAAAAAGTTTGTGTACTTCAAACTATTCTGAATTTGTTATAATAACTCTATATAACTATAGGAATGTTTTTTTTTTTTATGTCAGACCTGAATGAAGACCAGAAACCAATTTGCACAACTCAGAGACCAAGTACAAAGAAAAGTGTTCACTGAAGCAAAGAATAAACTGAAGAAGCCAAAACAGGGGACACAAAAAAAAAACAAACAAAACAAATCACTCACAATGAGTACAACAAAAGAAAAAGAAAAGAAAAGAAATCACTCTTACAGTGGAATCAAAAGACGAAAACAATAAACTAGAAAAATATGAAAACACACGGAGGAAGAGGTGAACTGACTCAAGAGAAGAGGAGACGGAAGTATTTATACCTGGGGTAACAGGTGGAGGCGATTAGGGGCGGAGCCAGTGCTAAGGATGGATGGAAAAACACACACAAAGGCAGCGACTCAACGACTAAATATAAATAACTAACAAAGTTGTGTAATGGCCCAATTCATATATATTAATTTCCTCCTCAGAGATATCAACGATTGAACAAGTGCTTTTAAAAATGATTGTTGTTAAATGATGCATTACGAACACAGACTAATTACAGAATGACATCATTAAATGAGTTCAACTTAAGATTTATAATATCCACTGAATACATGGATTGAATTATTTATTTCATGCTGGCCATTCAAATCCACAGCATTTTGAATGAAATCGTAAAGGCCAGATGTTTTTTTTTTTTTTTTTCAATCACACATAAAGTAGCCATTTTTCGGTGAAATATTTCTTCCAGAGCCTGTGAGCTGCTTCAGTTTCTATAGAGACTCTGAATAATGTATTCCTTTATGGTAAACAGCGCAGTAATTAGAGCAGAAAGTAAAGAACAGCAGATTGGATCAGAATAACGTGAGTTCAGGGGGAAAACATAAAAATAGTCGTTGGCTGGTGGATGAGTGCAATAATTCATGCTGTCAGAGTCGCTCGCCAACAACTGGAACATCCACAATCTCCTCCTCCAACAGACTGTGCGTCAGGACGGTGGATTCCATGTGGCACAACAGTTCTGGTTTAAATTCAGAAACGTTCCGAGCGCCACAGAGGCAGGCCGGCTGTCTAAACAGATGTTAACCAAGAGACGTGAGGCGGGATCCTTGCCTGCCTTGCCACACAGCCACCGGGGTCACTTGAGTGGTCTGTGCCGGCGCGTCGGGGCTGTCGGAGATTCAGTGACGTTTCCACCTGCGTTTAGGGTTTGGCACCCACAACATTCCTCCTGGGACTCCAGAATCCAAGAAGCCGGCAAAGGACCAATGACAAGTCGTGAACAGGTGGAGGATCGTTCCATTTGAGAAGATAGATAACGGTCATTTACCCACGTGTGGCGAGAAGCCAACAGCTGCGGAAATATTGGGGAAATCATTTTCTGGGGGCACAGTGGAGGCGGGTCTCTGTTGTAACTACATACTGACACTCAGCGGTGATTTAGATGGAGATCAATAACTTCGGGCAGGACATGAGATGTTTGGCAGGGCTTCAACGGGGGAATTCCATTTTAAAGATCTGACCCCCCAAAAAGAGAACATCTGTTTAATATATACTGAGGGTTTATACATCGTCGGTAAGTGGTGTTGGATGATAAATGTTACTAAATGGGCAAAGATGTACCGTGGCGCCTTTTGATGATATTGTCAATTTAAGGAAACATAATGTCCCACTCCAGGCTGTGACGTCAAGGGGAGAGAGCGAGAGCGAGCGAGAGAGCGAGCGAGGCAACATCTCCTCCTCCTCCTCCTCCTCCATCACACTTTCATCCATCCAGGGGGCTGAGCGCGCGCGCCATGCCCGGTGAGCAGCCTCCGTCGGGCCGGGCGGCTCTGCGGGGATTTACGCGTCGGAGCCTCGCGGTGGAGCCGCGGCGCGGGGAGCTGTGAGTTGGAGGGCTGGAGAAAGTTCCGATTTTTGGGTGATTCGTTGAATTGCGCTGCGGTGGGGGAAGGATTCGCCATCAGCATCGTCACCATCAGCAGCAGCACCAGCAGCAAAATCCTCCTGGTGCCGGTGGCCGCTGCGCAGCGCGGACCCCCCGCCGCTCCACCCCGGAGAGTCCGGGGAGAGAACCACTCTGGATTTATCACACTTCCGGCTGGTGCGCGGAGATGCCACCTGCCGTGGATAGGATTGGGATGGATGAGGCGCCGTGAGGACGCACCGGTTTGCGGATAATCCCAGTTTTGGACCCGGCTCTCCCTCATGCAGCTCCTCCGGGTGGTCTGGGCTGTGGGTGCCTCCGCGCTCTGCTTCCTGCTCCTGCTGCTCCTCCACGACCACATCCTGCGGGAAGGTACGGCTCACGTTCACTCAGACCTGCTGGGGTCCCAAAACCACCATCAATTTGGGGATTAGCACCTGGATTAAGGGTTAGGATTAGGATAAAGGTGGGCTGTGATTGATAAGATTGAGGTGAAGGGGCTTTATGGGAATGCGTCGTTGAGAGTCCTCAGTTTATGGAACAAGTGCGCGTGTGTACGTGTGTGCGCGCGCGCGCGTGTGACTAAGAATATATGCTTATTCATGACAGTTTTGAGTGGATTGATGTGATTTAAATCTACACGCATGTGACTGCGGCGGTGCATGGGCTGCAGTTGGTGATTCTGTGATAGAGGAGAAGAGATGAAGGGGTGCTGGGCTCTGGACCAGACCAGGACCAGGACCGAGGTGTTCAGGGGAAGGTCTGGATTTAAGTGGAGTTCTTAGACAAAGGTGATAGAGTGAGCACACACTGCTACTCTGCCTCCTCCCAATCTCCAACACACACACACACACACGTACATGGTAAAATGAAGAATTGTGTAATGATAAACTCCTCATAGATTGTTTCCATCAGTTGTTGTTTGTTTCCATTCATTTATTCGTCGTCTCTTCTTAAAATGTCCAAGGTGACTTTTACAGTGTCCGCATTTGTCCCAGGCTCAAAACCCAGAGACTTTCACTGTAGCAGCAAAGGACGGAAATTTTAATTTCTTTTTTTTTTTTAAAGAGTGTGGATTTGTATTATGCTCTTCAGGGGATTGGCCAAATACAGACCAAGAAATAAAAATAAAGTGCCACATAAATCCACTGAAGTAATAAGTAGTAAAAATCACAATCTATGCAGGAAGATTTTTAATAATGTGGCGCAGAACTAAAATTATTATCACCAGGACATTTCAGGCTTCCGGACCTGAGGGGGAACAATAAGAGTGGTGTACACTGTGATTTATGAGATGTAAAAATCTTAGTTTTTTCAATTCTTCAGAGGGAGCGACCAAAAAACTAAAACCAAAAAAAACACCAATAATAATAAACTCCATGTTATTAGTTTAGAAAAAGTGAAACTTTTCCCCAGAACCCCTAATCCAGGATGAGAATCTGACTCAGTGAAACCAGGTACCCCTTAAATAGGACAATGTTTTAAGTGTGGCCACCGTGCTCACCTGGGAGGAAAGTTATCCAAATGACAGCATTCAGGTGCAGGGGGATTTTGGTGTGTGGAGTTTTAACTCCCAGTGGGTTTCTGTGGGTACTGTGGCCTCAGCTGGGATTAGCTCCAGATCCTCAGGCTGACCCAGGATCTGTATCAGATGACATCATTTTTTACAAATTGTTATTATAGGTTGGATAATAGGTGTTCAGTCTATCAACTGTCCTAGTAAGAAAAACATAACCCAATATGGATTGCAATTATATATATATATATATATAACGTAGTTATAATTGTAATTATAATTGTAATCACATTCCTGTGGGTGAGGAGGCGTCGCACAAACAGGTGACGTCCTCATTCCTCTTTATTACATGACGATGATGATGGGGTTTGATCCTCAGGGGTCACAGATATAAATCGTAGCTTTTGATTGGTTCCTCAGCGGTGGAGAGTGAAGATTTGTTCCAGCTTTGACCTGCCGTAGCGGGACGGGTGTAGGAGAGCTGGTTCCAGCTCAAAGAGTCCGGGACTCGAACCCAATCCAAGCGTGTCTCTCTGGTCCCCCCCAGGTGTCTCTGCACGGCTCGTTGTCGGAGGTCTTCCCTTCGCAGCTCGTTCGTAACCTTGAGAGCTGTGAAAGAAAAGTGGCGAGGACAGTAGGGAGCACCGGAGGGTGAACTGAGGTCGCTGCCCGTTTTGATTTCAGAGCACATCCACCAAATCATTATTATTTTTTTCCTACATTTAGAGTCAGGTAAAGCTGACAACGATCGGTCCTTTAATCAATTCACCCATCGATCGCAAATGAATTAAACATGAAACATTTTTTCAGCTCCAAGCTTCTGAAAATTGGATGATTTGACGTTTCACTTGGTTGCAGAGGATTGTGGATATAACTTTGTTTTTTTTTAAATTTTGGTCCTCAAATGCACACTGCACCGATGGATGACAACTATGACTAGAAAGTGTCTCCGAGATTTTTTTGTAACCATGACGACGACGCTTCCCTAATCTCAACACAACAGCCACATTAACCCACGACCCACAGTCACCAAACCCAGTCTAGACTTAAAGAGTTCTCATATCATAAAATAGTTCTTTTTTTTATTCAGTGACCTCTAATTGGACCTTAACTCATTTCCTGATGCAGTTTAGTTTTGTTAAAGCACATTTTTTAAGAGACAGGGATACAACACATGAACAGAACTGAGGGGAACAAGTCCACATTTATCATTTACCACAGAGCGTGTTGGAACAAAAGTGGAAATTAACCTGGTATATAGTCTATTACTTTTTCCTAAAATGCGTCACCCACCGCTCTGGGCAATAATAATCGAGTAGTTGGATTATAATCGGACACGAAAACCCTATTCAGGCTGAGAATTTCAAGATGCTCCTTCTGCCTCCTTCTGAGTCGGGAATCTGAAAACTCAGCAATTTTAATTTGGCAGCTGATTAATCCCCCCCCCCCCGTTCATATGCAGATATTGAGGAGGATCTGAGCTGCAGTATAGAAAATCCTCAGCTTCATCAATTGCTGCAGAGAGGTTGCTCAGCAAGGGATTAAACAGGTGAAAAAAAATTCAAAAATCACAGACATTTTCTCTTTGTTCAAGCTCAGCTTAAAGCTCATTTTATTTCCGCCTGTGTGGAAATATGAGACATGGGACCGATGTTCAAGGCCCGCATGAAAACTTTCAGAGAGCGGAGAACCGGCGTGAGAGGCTTTAATGAGCACAACCTGCAAACTGGAACTTCCTCTCCATCTGTTTACTAAGTGACTCTTTTCTTCTTTCTGATTGCTCATAATAAAGCCCGTTTAGTGGCTGGATGGGAACAGGCCTATTATGCAGCAGACATAGTGTTGTGCCCGGGGCGTCGAAAGCTTAGCTAAGGAGGCTTCAAAAATCCAAATTCATTCTCAATGCTTCATTAGCGTGAGCATATATTCATGGGATTTATGAACAAAGAGGAAATCACCAACCAAGAGGGGGAGAAAAAAAACAAAACAGAAATTAACGGAGCAAAGGGCTGCAGAGGGTGTAATTGGATTGGAATAAATTCATCACCAGGAGGAACCTCGGCGAGTGAGACCTGCGTATGAGTGACAGCTCATTTTTGTTGGAATATTAAAAAATAAATAAAAATCACACCTCACTTGTACCAGCACACAATATTGGAAAAAATGTCCTGGCAGCTCCAAAGCTGTGAAAAACAATGAAGGGGAATCTGACGTCTATGTTTTGGTGAATTAGTGTCAACAGTCGACCAAATGCAAAAATCACAAGGCTCATTTCTTTTATCTTTGACTATCTAAATCTGTTTCATTTCTTTAAAATCAATACACACATTTTTTTAATTACATTTTTTTGCCTAATGCAATTTTTTGTTTTCTTTTTGCAATATTTTCAAATCCAAGTTAAATCAATTAAAAGGAACCTGTCTCAATCTGAAAAACATATTTTTTTAAATATATTCCAACAGTGCAAATGTTAAATCTCCAAACAGCTTCTGAGAGGTCGGATTCACAATTCATCTCCTGCTGCACAATCACAGATTCATTAAACGTCACCAAATCATCAGTGAGCAGCCGCCCAATACTGTCACAAGCAATTTCGGCCTCATCATTATTCCCACTGACCCCCCCCCCTCCCCCCCCCCAGTGTGAGGACAAACACGGGGGGACTCTTATTTTCAGCGAACAGGAGGATGGACTGAAAAAAAATTAAGAAGCCTGCAGATAATAAAAAGCTCATATCAACCAAGATGTCAGTGCAGGAAGGGGGGCATGGGGGGGGGGGGGGGGGGCCCCCCCCCAGGGGGGGGGGGGGCTCCCACTCATTCATGAATAGATGATGCATTTACTCAGGTGGAAAAAAAGCAAGGTGCAGCGGGAGGCGAGAAAACGAGGCGCTGTAATGTGATTGTTCTGCTGTGATGGGAGCGGGATGTTTGCTAATGCTGTTCACCTGAGATTCGTTCAGCCGCAGCACAAAGAAAAATAAATACAGGAGCGATACTGCAGACATCGGAGGGAGGCCATCGATCCCGGCAGGCAGGACGCCATCGCCCACGGAATCCTAATAATAATAATAACAATCATCATAATAACTTTTAAAAGTTTACGGCGAAATAAAATATAAAAGAAGTTGTTGGTTTATTTTTTCCTTATAATGGCGATAAAGATTTTTTCCACCGCTGGAAAATAATCTGCAGAGCAATTTTCTTAAATGTGAAAATCACAAAAGCACTTTTCCGAGGGTTTTTAGGTGAACAAAGCGTCTTTTCAAACTTTTCTTTTTTTTTTTTGTTATCTGACTCCCACCAACAGCAACCATTACATCGGCTCAACCAAAAGTCGAGTCCTTGTTCACGCTGACGAGTTCCAAAACAAAAACAAAAAAAAAGAAGTCTCTAAAATGTACACTCTGAGATTTGTTTCATGTGTGTTGACTCGAGCCCGTCGTCCTTTTCCCAGCATCCCTTGCTCCGGCCATTTACCTCCACTGTACTCACATACTTTACTACGCCTTAGTATACCGTACTATAACTGAAGAAATCCTTATCTCACTCATCCATCATTGTGCCTTCGCTTCCGTCCTGTGACCTTTGACCTTTGGGTCGGAAATGGACAACTCTCCGTGGACTGCAGGTTGAGAGCGTCCTCCCCTCTGTATGTCGCTGTGACCTTTGACCCCGCAGGCATGAAAGCGACCTGCTCAGGGCTCAGAGGAGGAGGTGATCACCCTCATCAGAGCATCTCAGTGATTATTAGCCTCTATATTGTCATGAGGCTGGTGGGGGGGTTGCCATGGCAACAGACAGAGGGTAACAGCGGCGTTAATGCACGCTGTCAGAGGTAATTATGAGCTTCATTAAAACTGCATCGCCAAGATCTGAACGGTGTTTGTGTGATGAATAATAAGCGGAACTAAATCTGTTTAAGGAAGCAGAAATATTGACGTTATTTATGATTAAGTGAAACATTTAGCCTTAAGCTTCGTAAGCTAGTGAAAGTGTTTACATTCAGCTATTGTCTCTACATGAAGTCAAATCTTATTTAGGTTTTATTTATATAACCAAATATCACTAGAGGTTCACAGAAATCTCTATCTGGAGATATATACAGTATATATATATATATATGATTGCTCTATAAGTACAAAAACCTTATATTGTGAAACTCAGAAATGACAGATTGAATTTAATAATTCAAAATAAAAGTAAGGTATAGGGCTGAGTGGCCTTTCAGAGGAGCTGTGAAACTGTAAAGTTATAAATTATGCTCAACAGGAAAACTTACAAAACAAAAAATCTCCTGCAGAGGCTTTGACAGGTTCTGACTTTAGCTGAAAAAGTGTGTGTGTGTGTGCGTGTGTGTGTGTGTGTGTGTGTGTGTGTGTGCGTTCAGGTTTGACTGAGTTATGACTCAGTGAGGATGCAGTGATTTTTTGACTCGAACTGTGTCACTCGGCGACGAGAGGTTAATGGAAAAGAAAAGTGGAGTTTTAAAATGTTTGGTCAGTCGAAGCCAACATAGATTCAAAAGCAGATTTTCACGGCACGTTGTTTAGTATTTATCTCTTTCGAGTTTATTTTAGAATCCGGAGAAGATAAATTATGCAACGGCCTATTTATTTATTTATCATATGGCAAAAAAAAGTTTTTTTTTAAGGTTGACAAAGATGCTTTTGTCAATTCATCAGCGGGTTGTCACATTTGGACCTCCATTGAAAAAGTACTATTATTAGACTTTGCATGATCATATTTATTTCAGACTTTAAAGACAGGAAATTGCTGTGTCTATGTATATCGTTGTACACGAGGCTCTTTGGTGTGGGTCTGTGTGGGAGTGTCAGTGTGTTGCCGGGGCCCCTGCTGTCTCTTTTTCGCCCCTGAATATCTCCCTGAGCGCCGAATAGTGTGCAGTTATCAATGAGGCCCCTCGGCCCCTCTATTTGTGAAAGACTTGTTGAACGAGACAAACTATTGGCCGGAGCAGCTGTCCAATCAGAGACGGCGACGTGTGTCACCGGCTGTTTTTGTTTTGAACGTCTCTGACCTCGCTGACCCCGCCTCCTCTCTGCTCTGAGGTCCGGCTTGTTGTGGATCCAGTCCATGGGGCTATTGATGACTGATCATCAGTATGCAGGGCGGGCTTCTGCCGTCACCGTGGCAACCACATACACCCTCCTACACACACACACACACACACACACTCACACATACGCTAACTCTGGAGGCTTTCATTTGGTCCCTCTGATCCACGTTCATCTCAACCTCAGCTCCGGCCTCAGCTGAAGTCGGCAAAGATTTGAACCATTTATTTATTATTTATTTATCAAGCGAATAGAAATGTCAGAAATAAAGCTTGGTGCTCATCTTTATTTATTTATTATATTTTTCAACCTGCATCTTCAACCATACATTTGATCGGCACTGCACTCTTTCTTTATATATTATTCAATTCAATTATATCCGCGTAGCACCAAAATCCCCCAAAATATTATAATATAATATACAAAAGAAATGGACTGCCGGTGGGTCAGATGGGACAAATGCATGGACTTGTTTATCAGTAAACGGGACGTTTCTTATTTTCTTTCTGTTGCGCGGAGGAAAGTTGGATGTGTGACGGGTCCGGGCGAAATATTGCTCTAAATTCGCCCCCAGAAGAACTTCAAGGTAGAACTTTGATGGACCGGTTGGCTGTGCGTCTCCTCAGGTCAGCTGGCCGCGGGCACCTGTGAGATCGTCACGCTGGACCGGGACAGCAGCCAGCCCAGGAGGACCATCGCCCGGCAGACGGCCCGCTGCGCCTGCAGGATGGGACAGATCGCCGGGACCACGCGCTCCAGACCGGCCTGCGTGGACGGTAAGATGCTCGCCGGCCTCTGATTGGTCGAGACTCCCGGAGTCTCAGCAAGTCCCATATTTGAATGTCTCATGACATTTTCCTTTGGGAGAATACACACATTTGGGTTAAAAAAAAATTAGATTTTTTTTTTTAGACATTAAAGGCAGGTGAAAAGATGGCCGCTGTATCGCATTTACTTCCTGCCTCAGGTCACACCAAGTCCTGCAGTTACTTACTTTGAGGTATATATATTTATATATGTATATATTTTAGGACTGGTTCTGCAGCTTCTGACTCTTGGATGGAGGGGTCACAGCCACTTCTGCCTTATAGAGTATTTTTCTTTTTCTTTTGTTAAAGTGGCTGTTATAGTACATTCATAAGTCAGAGATAATATGCAGGCGCGTTTCTTTGCTTCCTCCGAGGCTGAAGGAAATGAGGGGAAACCCAACAGAATCCTCCACGTCCGTTGTTCTGGGCCGCGGAGGTTCGAAAGGTCACAGCGCAGAGGGGCGGAGTCCAGCGTTTGGTGGCATTACATCACCAGCTGTCTCTCCCCTGGCGCCGACGCTCCTGCGGATTCTCAGAGAGCCTGAAGAGTTGTTTAGCCGAGTCAAAGATCCTCCGCAGACTCTCCCGCTGCTTCCTCGGCGGAGACATTCCACTGAGATTTATCCGAGATATTTTCAAACAACTGGCGTCAAAGCCAGTTTGTTCAGCAGCGTCTCGACAAAAAGCTCAACACGGATGGATTCATGTTGAGTTTGTCGTTGCTGCAAAATCCACCGTCTCTCCACAGTTCACAAAAAAGCAGAATCAGGGAAAATGGAAAAATCGGTGAAAATTTGAATAATAAATCTTGAAGAAGGAAGTTATTTCTTCACTTCAGTCAATCACTGCAGTGCATTGTGGTCATAAATGAGAGTTGGACGCGCATGTGAGATTCATATTTTAAATGTGTTGAAAAAAATACTGCAAAAGGGGAAGAGAGCGAACGCTTCCTCTTTATCTGTGTCTTCGCTCTTTGGCCTTTACGGTGCCGAACGTTGGTATTCATGTCAGTTCGCGTTTCCTGCTGGCACCAAACACAAAGTCTAAAGTCTCCCGAAGGTTTCAGGGAGTAGCAGAAGAACCAGAAAAGAAAGAAAAGAGAGAAAGAAAAACACAAAAATAACAAAAGTGTTTCTAAACTTAAGGAAAAAAAGAAGGAAAGACTCTTGGAACAGGTATTCCGCTAATTTATTATAATAAAGGAATTCTATATATAAAAAAACGTAATTACAAATACATTTGTGTGAAAAAAATACAATCAGAAGTAAATGTATTCATTACGCTGTGGCCCACCAAGTAGTACAATATTATACTGAATATTAAGGGGTGAAAAAAGGTTTACATAACTAAGATTAGTCTTACGAAAAATAAAAAATAAATAAATATATATATATATATTTTTTTTAAGTCCTGGATGTAAGACAGAGCTCAGCAGCTGCTACAGTCTTTCTGGATCGCTGTGACCTTCTCCTCGGAAAGCTGCGTGTTGGTATTTATGTCTGTTTGTATCTGAGGCCTCTATCACAGAAAATCCCATCATGCATCAGGATGCACCGAGAATGACGATTATTATTATAATGACTTCATTTCATTTGGGGACACAGACATGTAAGCATGTGTTTTCTTTTATCTGCCTCTGCGACTTCAAATTAAGAAAAAATAAAAAAATAAATATATATATTTGTTCACCAGCTACAGTTTCACAGCGGACGTGAATGCTCTCTGACGGAAAGGCCACGAGTGTGTGAGCAGAGAAACAAACAGATGAGACCTTTTTGTTTCTTATTAAGGTGGAGATGAAGTGAAAAGGGCAGAGAGAGAGAGAGAGAGAGGGAGAGAGGGAGGCGTGGTGCGTTCAGGGACTCAGGTTCAGATTCCTGCAAGTCTGAGAGACGTTACAAACCTGAATAGGTCAGGAGAGAGGAATGCGGGACAAAGAAAGTAGGAGGGACTTCAAAAGTAGAAAGTTTGATTCAGGCAAAAAGTTTTTAGTTTATCATGACTTATGTATGTAATGATTAAAGACAATATTATAAATATATGCAAATGTGGTCATTTCTTTTGAAAAGGAAACCACCACCATATTTATGAGGTTATTTTTTATTTTTTAAGGAGATGTCTTTAAATGATGATATATCTGGCCATTAAGACATTACCTTATATACTTATAACTAATATTTAAAAAATATATACAAATACCTCAAAAATACTTATAATAATAAGTAATATAACTATAACTATGAGTTCTAAAATGTTATTTAAAGCCATAATTGAAACGAAAATGTTGAATGTTGAAAATAGCGCCCTGTCGTGTTTTTTCCTTTTTTATTAAGGCGGGAAACAGAAATGGAGATGATGGAAAATAAATAAAAAAAAAAAATCATAAAAAATTTAAAAATAAGAATAGTCTTTTTTTTTGCCCCTGAGGCTCTCTCCTCGCAACGAGGATTTTTTTTTTTCCCGTGCCCACTCCTCGCTCAGCCTCGCACCATTTTTCTATATTTCCTTTCTTCCGTCTGTTTTTTTTTTCCTCTCCGCCTCATTTCTTTCCTCTCCCACCTCTCTCTCTCCTCTGCGTTCCTCTCGTCCTCTGGGGACCGAGCCCGGTCCCTCCTTCTGGACGCTGTCTGTGATGAATGAAGCGATTACAGAACGGGCCTCCTCTCTTTTTTGGATAAATGAACCTGAGGGCTGAGGATCCACGTTGTGCTTGTCCATTAATCAGCGCTCGCAGGTGTTCAGGTGTTCACCGCTACCTGAGATTAATCCACTGCGTCTCCATTACACGCCGCCTGTTAATGGGAACGTCTCCCTTTTTTTCCTTGGTTTCTGACTGTTTTTCTATATTTAACACCCGAAAAACACCTTCAACCATCCCGGGTTCTGATTGGTCAGGAAGGGAGACCAAGTAAGGGATCATTTATTTAAAATGATATATATATCACAACTACGCAGGTTCTTTATCAAACAGATTATAAAAAAAAACAAAAAACCCTGTTCCCTGCTCTGTGTGGCTGTAGCTTGGTTTTGGAAAGATCTAATCAGGGAATCATCCAATTCAGTTCATTCCTTGGTCACCATGGCGACCGACAGTAGATCAAATTTCACAGCCATCGATCCAGTTGTTGTAGAAATGTTTCACCATATTTCAGGCAATTCAGGAAACACGGGGAAAAAAGTTGCGTAGATGGTTGTAAAAAAAAAAAAAAAAGCCTGTTTATGTAAATCTAGAAAAATTTTCTTCACTTGGGAGTCTTGGTGATAAATGGGGCTAAATATTTATTTTGACATATTCCAGCACTTTATGGATCACAGCAATGAAGCTGATATAAGTTATATTCCTGCGGGCGCCACCTTTAAATTGTGCGATTTAAAAGCAAACTCATTCCACAAATGACTTTTAATGAATTAGGGAGCGGGGTGGAAGCATTTTGCCGTCCTGCAGGATTTCTCCGTGCGAGGCGGTGCCGGTGGCCGGATTTAATTATCGTGGCCCCGAGAGCAGCTGCTGCTGTTGTGCAACAGGAAATTGGCTTGACAATTAGGGAGTACAAGGTTATCACAATCGCCTGGTTGTGTATTACACACTTTCTATTCGGCTGGTGGCTCCACAGAACTCCATTGGTAGAGTGGAGTTGAATGATGGGAACCACTGGGTCACAAATGTGTGGAAAGAGGTCTACGTTTGACACCTCCGCAGTTAAAATGGCATTTCAAATAAAGATATATTGATCTCATATTCATAGGGGTCACCGACACAGCGCTCAATCAAAGCAAAAGTGCAAAAGTAGATTTAAAAAAAATATATCATAAAATAAATAAATAAGAGCAAACACTCCCGTATTCTCTTTCCATTTTCTGCATTAAGTGCTTCAGAGAGCTGCGTAAGTATAACATAACATTATGAAACCTTTTGTTTAATTGTTTATTATATATATATATAATCAAACAATAATTTCAATATCTTTGATTCCAAAATGTGTGGTATTGCAATGCAAGTATTAATATGTGAGAGTCTCTGCTGTACAGTGAGATTTGTATAATTACACTGTGTACAGTGGGGAGGAATTCTCCTCTTCCGTTTGATGCTCCCTCTCTTCCTTCTCTCTCTCACTCTCTCTCTCTCTCTCTCTCCTGTATAATGAGGAACATCTCTTTCTCTTCCTCACGTGTTTTTCCCTCTGGCTCCTGCGGACATGTTTGTCGCACACACACGCGCGCGCACACACACACACTAATTGCTGGCAGATGTTGGTTTGATCTTCTTCCACTAAATCCATTGACTGTACATCCTTTAATTGTCGTGTGGTACATGTATGACCTTTGACCTCGGCTCCCGCTGCTGGTCATATTGACTCTCTGGAGGTTTAATGTCACAGAATACTGAGGTCTAAATGTTGGGATGTCCTGACCTTTGACCTTGCAGACGGAGATTCTCTTCATTTAGAAAGTCTCCAAGACTCGTCCTCCTCCATCTCCCGCCTCTCTCTCTCTCTCTCTCTCTCTCCCTCTCCCTCTCCCTCTCTCTCTCTGTGGGCCAATTGGGGTGCCACCGTATGCAAATGCAGTTGGGAGAATGTCCTATTTACTTATAAATAGCCGAGTGTGTGATGAGGACGAGGTGTGCGCAGTAAACAGGATGCGCTCTCTGAGTTTTACTTTGCTTCACTTCTTTCACTTTCACTGGACATTTTAAGAATAAAGATGGACATTAAACACATCACATAAAGAAGTCAACAAAGATGGGATAACGGTGCATGAGAAGGTTTATTCAAGTTTCGAGTAACAAGCGAATCAAATCGAGTCAGTGCAAGGTTGGGTTTCGTTTTTCTCTCTCTCTAATTAAACGACATCAGTTCATTTATGACAGACTCCTTTATATTTTGTCCTCCTCGTCCTCAGTCCGTATCGTGCGGAGTCGGCAGTGGTGCGAGATGTCTCCGTGTTTGGACGACGAAGGCTGCGATCTCCTGGTGCATCAGTCGGGCTGGACCTGCACGCAACCGGGAGGCCGGGTCAAGACCACCACGGTGAGAAGGGAACGAAACCTCTGTCCTGATGCACGCACACGTGTATTTGTCATGTGCGTGTGTGTGTGTGTGTGTGGGTTAGAATGCACCGACTGAACCGTTTCTACCCATAAGCCCTCTCTCCTCCGTCTGTCACGTATCCGCAGAACACCCTCAGTCTTGTTGGTTTCCAGTTTCTGGTTCTGGTCTCTTTTGTTTGAGTGTCTTTCACAGTTCAGTTTTCCTCTCAAATCCGCCTGCTCCCTCCGTGGTTCCGGGTTGAAGAGCCGGAGCCCAGCCGGCCCGCTCTCTGAATACCAAAGTGTGTCACAGTGCCGCTGGCTCTGCGACGCACGGACGTGTGAAGAAGAAGAAGCTCTGCCTGGCCTGAGTGTTTTTTTTTTTTTTTTTCTTTTTCTCTCCTCCGTTGGGAACTTGTTCTGAAGCCGAAACAACGTGACGAGCGGCCGCTGGAGATTCCGATCGTTGAAGCGTCCACTCTCAAAAGCGCACGGGCGGACAGAGCGAGACTTTTTTTGAGCCATGCGGGCACGGCAAAGTTAAGAAACAGTGGGGATTGAAGATGATTGACAGTTCATCAATGTGCAGCTTTGTCTGAGATCTTCTCTCCTCCGTTGGGAACTTGTTCTGAAGCCGAAACAACGTGACGAGCGGCCGCCGGAGATTCCGATCGTTGAAGCGTCCACTCTCAAAAGCGCACGGGCGGACAGAGCGAGACTTTTTTTGAGCCATGCGGGCACGGCAAAGTTAAGAAACAGTGGGGATTGAAGATGATTGACAGTTCATCAATGTGCAGCTTTGTCTGAGATCCCATTAGCAGCACTTCCATATTGGGAGAAAAAAACCCAACAACCTTCATTAACAGTCTGCATGCATGCATCTGCAAATGAATCCCCTCAAAGTTTGAACTCTTTTAGAAATGAATCATTTATGTTAATTTAATGAGGACATTACGAGCATTTAGGGCATAAATAACATTCAAACAGGCCTGACAGTGGGACGCTGTGATTTGTTTGTTATCTCTCTACTTTAACATGGACCGTGATGGTCTCCCCGCACTCACAAACGCACACTAACACACACAAACGCACACAAACACAACACCACGGCTCCTTTGGTTGAAGGGAAGCTGCACGCCTCCAGCTGGCTGCGACATTCACAGACAAAGGAATATTTATTGATTTCATTTTATTTCTTTTCAATTTGTTAAAGGTGGGCTTCGCACAAACGAGCTCCTGTGCTAATGAAGGGCAAGCAGATCGGATTGCGTGGCTGCGGGACTAATTAAATCACAGCGACGCAGAGCTGAGTGGGCGGGGGCCGACGCAAAAGTGTAGCGTGTTTACAGGAGGAGAGGAGTCAGCTTCCATTAAGAGAGAAGCGAGAGCACGGGAACGAATGGCGCTCAATTAGCCCCGGGGAGGAGTAGGTGGTGGTGGTGGTGGAGGTGATGAGTGCTAACGAGGATCCGAGGAAGACCAGAGTCTGGAGCGTGGATCCGCGTCTGAACGCTAGGCCTGATGGAGGAACATTTAATCCTGACGTTACATTTCTATGCAAAACTGCATTCACATCTCAGCCAGCCAAATCTTTTACTAATAATGCGATTAATGCGAAACTGCGTTAATTTATGCACCGCTGACACACACACACGTAATATGTTCCTATTGTGACTGTCAATCTTTACCTTATTCTTTTTTTATGAAGAAGCAGATTAGGGAAACAGCGTCTGACTTCAGAGACCATCAAAGATTTTTATATATCCTGTCAAAATTTTTTAATATTATCCAGCCAGCAATTCTTTCTTAAATTATGACATTTTTTTTGCATTTTATGATATATAAATAACATTGCAAAGAGAGTTTTATTGACGTAAGGCTGCAAGGGAGTCCCCCGGATATTTGGACCTAAGGTTTGGCAAAAATCATTTCCACCAATTTTTTTCCCAGACAGTTGATGGAAAGAATCAATAATAACTCTCCTCTGACTCCATCGCTCTCAACCGATTCTTCAAACTGGCATCTCATGTTTTAGGTTTGTACATGTACATGCTGACAGCTGAGGAAGTAAAGTCATATACTATTCATATGGCTGAGGAGTACTTTTTAGAAGTACTTTCATTTTAAAGAGTGAGTGTGTGTGTGTGTGTGTGTGTGTGTGTGTGTGTGTGATCCCGGTTTAGCCTTTTTCTCAGTGTCACTGTAGGAGAATCTGAAGACTCTTAATTCACCGGCACTGAGGCCGAGTCTGATTCCTCAGAAGGCGACTATAAACTCTGAGAATAGCAATTCATTGCTTCTCTTCAATATTTTAAAGAAGCTGCAGCATTGCAATATTCATGAAACATTTTTTGTTTTTCTTTGGATGTGAAATAAATAGGAACAGAGCGTATTATTTCTCATCACCAGCCACAATTCATCACAAAGCAATTATTCTGGAAACGTAGGCGTCTCTAGTTTACTCCACAACACACACACACACACACACAACTCTGAGGCCATGTTTTCTGTTGTAGCAAAGTAATTTGATTTATACTGATGTGTTACTAACAACACGATGAAACTCATCTCCTCTGATTGTTTTTGCCACCGATGTAATTTCGCTCTGTTTTTTTTTTTTTTTTATTCCTTTAATGGATTCTCAGCGGCAGTCAGAAAGATTTAAAGAATTTTCCAGCCACCGCACATAACAATGATTAGCCACAGTTGGTAAAAACGAATCTTGCACTTTGCAAGTATTTAGGCCGCAGTTAAAACAAAACGGCTCAGCTGTTGTGGTCGATTTTTACTCCGCGTGACTAAGCTTCAATTGTATTATTTTTCATTGGCCTCTTTTACATTTATAAACCAAATTGCAAACATCTTAAAAATAATTGGACACCTGGATACTAAATGGTTATTGTGCAAATATATATTAATTCACCTAATCTCTGTTTTATTTTTATTCATCGGTTGTTGAATTTTTTTTTTTTGAAATTTAATTCCATTTAAATCTCCTGCGCAGAAACAGGAGGTCAGAGGTCATTAAATATTCTGCACCTACAGGACCATACAGTATCTACCGGGACTGAACCCATCACTGTGTTGCAAATCGTCCGTGACGATGAGAGGAGGAGAAAAAAAAAAAAGCAGAATAATAATGTTCCTCTCTTTAAGAAAATGAGAGAAATGGATTCCGAGAAGCTGGAGGTGTTCTCATTTCATTTTCCAACGCCGGTAGGTGATCGTGGCACTGTGCGCAGCCCGGGTGTAATTTTCCACCACAGAGGTGTAATCAGGCATCGTAAGCAGAAAGCAGAACTCATTTGCGTGGGCCCTCCACCTGGAGATTTGGATTCTTTGGGGGGGGGTATCTTCACAACATAGCAGTCCTTGAGAGAGAAAAAAACTATGTGACTTTGCGCATCGCTTTGTTTCTATACGTGAAAAGAAAAAGGAAAGAAGAGCAAATCACAGTGTGCTCACTCAGGCAGGAATCCAGCGCCCCTTGGAGGAGCGGGACAATGATTTACATTCACTTTGAACACAGCATGATACAGATTCAGAAAACATTTTTATTTATTTTTTATTTCATTGATTTTTATTTATTTATTTTTATTTTTTGAACAAGAGAGATTCCCGCTGCTGCTTGTTTTCCGTCTTGTTTTCCCGCTGTAAACAATCCGAAATGGTTTGCAGGAAAGAGGTGAGGGAGCGGCCACATAGTCATTCTGCTGCTTTACGCTTTGCCAAACACGAATTCAGATAAAACATCCACCTTTAAGTTCAGGTTTCAGGTTATTTTTGGGTGCGACTCGACGTCTCCGGTTAAAGTGACAAACACCAGCAGCTGCAGACAATTCATCATCATTCTACGGTGTCTTTTGTGACATTTTCTATGAACTATAAAAAAGTACTTTGCCAGAATACTTTTAAGCAGAATTTCCTCATTTCACATCACATTATCACATTAACTACACACTCAACGAGTAAGGGATTCAACGAGATTTAGATTCAATGTTTATTTCAGATATAATTAAGTGTATATATGTGTGTATGTACGTATTAAGTATTTATTCCTAAATATTTATAATTTTTCTGTTTGATTGGATGCGTACGAAAAAGCGGACATTAGTGGACGAATCCTGCAGATTTTGCTGATCACAATTTTTTTTTTCCCGCCATCAAAAATATCATCGTAATCAAAATAGTTTATTTTACACCAAATTCAACACAACATCCCCAACAGACTCAACTGCACTTTATGATTAAGGATTAAAAAAAAAATGTTTGCCCTCTTGCTCAACTGTCATTTAGAATAGTTTAGCATGCAGATGTTAGCATTTAGCTAGCCTTGTCATTTCTTCCAGTTTTTCTGGTTTCCGAAAGGATCAGAATATTTTTTCCCGCCTAAATCATCGCAGTGATTCAGGTATAATTATTATTTTTTTGTTATGTTTACCATGCGGTGAGGCTCACCTGACCTCCGTGTTCATACACAGACCTTTTCTTTCTTTTTTTTTCTCCGTGTGCTCTGACTGCAGTGAGTTTGAGCAACAGGTCGGAGATATTTCAAACGCACCTTCACCTCCGTGTTTAATCGGCGGCGTTTAGCAGCGCGCTGAATGTTGATGCTGTTTCGGAGTTGATGTATGGCGCTCGGTGTAATCCGGCTCGTCCTTGTCTGACTCTTGCGGCTCCAGTCAAACAGGATGGGGATGAATAATTCAGAGGTGAGCGGCTTAGAGGTGCCGCCGACGCCACCTTCGTCTTCCTCTTCGCCAATGCGAGTCTTCACCTGGAAGCAATTACAGAGCTCTGGGACAGAAATGAAGTGTCCTCTCGCGTCCCCCAGAGTTTCTTGTTTTTAATCAGAGTCTCAGGGCCTCCAGGAGGACGTGTCCACACTCAGGTTTGCGGCCACTGTCGGATGTGTGTGTGTGTGGTGTGGTCTGCAAATCAGAAAAAACAGACACGACGTACGATAGCATTCTACAGAGCAAATAAAACAACTAAATGGGTTTATAATCCAAAGTAAATGTTGTTAAATCTGTCACAACTCCGCTTCATTGCTAAACATTGAAACATTTGTTGGAGACAAATTTCACAATTCAGGAAATACAGTTTGAAAAGTGATGGTGGAGTTTTTTTTCTTTTTCTTTTTTTTCTGTAGTTTAACGATGTTTCTCTGAACGTTCAGATGTATGTCGAGTCGATATTTCAGCGGCTCATTTGGTTGCGTGCCCCCCACTGTGTCTCCAACACGCAGAGACGTGTGGTGGTTATAATTTCTCCCCCTGTCAAAGGCTCCGGGCTCAGTTTGAAATTCAGCTCACAGGCTTTAATTGGACTGAAGACCGCGTGGGTTTTTTTTTTTTCTTTTTTTTTAATTCCGCTGTCTGTCGGATGCTCGTTTCCTCTAATGAAGCCCAGCAGAGACACTTCACACACACTCTTTGGGTATTTGTTGTGTGGCATTGACTGAAGACACTGAAAACTTTGTGCCTTGAATATTTCTTAGAATTTCATTAAAGCTGTTTTATTATTTATTTTTACAGTCGTGTGGATGTTTGTGTCCGATATCAGTGTCTGGGAGACCACAGACACAGATTTATTTTATTTTTAAATGTTTTCAATGTAAAGTGAGCAAACTGAATAAAGTGGTGGCTGACAAGAACCCATTCACTATTCTTATAATCAATGACTTTTAGATTCCATTTGTAAACTCCTCATACTGCAGGAGTGACTCTTTTTTTGCCATGTTTTTTTCCACATAAGCTCCGTGTTTGTGACAGATTTGTATTAAAAGCTGTTTGTGGGGTTTGTTGTTGTTTGTCCTGCAGGTCTCCTGACAGCGGCGGCAGTAACAGATGTTTCCCCACGGAAAGGATCAGTTCCCGTCGTCCGTGTCCCGTCTGCGCTCGGCTACTTCCTTTGAGGGTGAAAGGTGGAAATTGCTGCCTGAAATTATTTCTGGGAAGATAGTGACTGGGTTTATTTTCCAGGAAAATTGAACAATGGACTATAGCTGAACTACTGGATGGATCTTTTATTTTTTTTCCTTTTTTTGGCATCAAACTCTGTTTCGTTTTTTCCCGGCCAAAGATGAACAGAGCAACAACGATGAGACGTTCGGAGGGGGGGGGGTTCGGAGACTCTCAGAAATTCCCCTGAAACTATATTCATGTAAAGAAATGAACCTATTGTGAAATATAAGACACTTCATTGAGCAAAGTATCGCTGTGTTCAAGTTGATAAATCATGTATGTGTATGAGGAGAAGCTGTTTCTGTTGCTTCTGTTGACGTGTTGAACATCAAGACTGGTGGAGAAGCTAAAAAAGGCTTTTATGTAAAAAAGAAAATTAAACTTTGTGCACTTTTAGCCAACACCCGAGGAAATATTTAAAATCTGTCATGTTATTGTACATGGTACATCCATTTCACACTTTCACAAAGGTTTTAACCAAAACCGTTTGCGGTATCCATGGTGACCATGGCTGTAATTATATGCACATTACAAAATGGTGAGAAAAAAGTAGCCTCAATGGAAAAAAAAACCTTCATCAGGTCAAAATGCTTAAAAATAGTTGTGTAGTGAAGTCACACACATGCTTACACACACATACACACAGTATGTGTGTGTTATATGCGAAGAAAACAACAAGGATGTAGCCTAGTATAAGAATAACTGATTCAGCTCAAATTGACTTCTGTGATAACGTAAAAATATTAAAGTTATGTTGATAGAACATAAAAGTCTAAACTTTACCACGAGGACACAGTGAAAATGAAAGATCCAGAGATTTAAACGTTAGCTTAAAATTAGCTTCTTCAAGTTAGCTTGTAATTGATTCTGAATCAAGACAGCAGAGAGTGATTTATAATCTTATAAATATTCTTCCTGTTTGCTATCAGTGGACAAAGTTCCTGTTTCTTATCATGTACTAATTGCAGAGTTTTCTCCACCGGGCTACGTAATATTATTTATCTATGATTTCCCTTTTCTTTCTTTTTTTTTTTCCATAGTGCCACATTTGAACAACATGCAGACGGCGTATAGCGATTATCATGAAACGGATTTGCAAACGATTTCGAAATGTTGTGTTGTGGTGGAAAAGAAGCATTACATTTATTTTCAAAAAACACTAAAGTTCTATATTTAAACATTTTACATGTTGTAGCTCTGTAAAAAAACCTTATTTAATCCTCACGTTGCTCGTCATACACTAGACTCACAGCACGCCGGAGGAAAATATTATCTCTCCATTTTCTAGGAGGATAAACATCAGAATAAGAGATTTTTTAAATGTAAAACATTAGTAATTATCTGACTCATTAGTTACACATTATAAACCCCATGTATTATTTTTTTTACAAAAGTGGCATCGAGTTATTCTTCACTTATTGTAGTTTGTGCACATCCCAGAATGCATTGTGTCTGTAGCTCATTGCCTTATTAATGTTAACTCTCCATCAGGAGATGAACTCGGCCTCTCTGTCTTGATTCTCGGACGTTATGCTCCACGTTTTTCATTAAACAGGAAACATCGCTCCGTCTCCATCTTTTTTGCACATTTAGCTTAAAAAGCTCAGATTTCTCCTTCTACGACTTCAGTGTCCATGTTGAAAATACAGCCACGCCAATTAAGTTATCATCTCGTGTTTCTACCTTATGAAAGGATCTGAGGGGTGATGACAGGTGTTAAAGGTCAATGGGAAGGACCTGGATAAAGTGTTGGGGCTTTAATGAAGCTGAAGTGTTTGTTGAAATAAGTGATTAAAGGTTAAGCTAAATTTAAGGTTAAGGTTAGCTCAAATTCCAGCCGTGTAGGGTACGCCAAGATGCAGGTGGGAAGAGAAAGATTGGCAAACATCTTTAAAAACATTTTTTTTTCTCTGTCGCTTCAGGTTACTGAAGTTGTAGCCATTTAAATTTAAATGACAAAACAATTTGTGGAAAAAATTGAGAGAGGCTGATTAATTTGGCGGTAGTTTGCAGTAATACACCAAATTCTTTTTTTTTTCTTTTGCTGAAAGAGTTGATAGGGTGACACTGCATTTATACCAAGTACAAATGTAAGGCAAAACGCCCCACATTTAAACGGTGTTGGTCATTTAGATCAGATTCACTCTTGAACTCATTTTGGAGATAATGACATGATGGTTTGATTTCAGCAGATAATCAGACAATGAATCATTTCATTTATTTTTTTATCTCTACAGTTTAATCAGTGTCGACATTCAAGGGGAAACAAATAAGAAGGAATTGGTGAGTGAATTTAAAATACGCAGCTGAATGTAGGCTGAGCTCTCCGAGGCTTCACTGTTTTAACCTTATTCTCTTTTTATTTATTAACTTTACATCCTGTCCTACTTCTCCTCCACAGCACTATTAACCCACTTTTTTACACAAAGAAGAGGAGTTCACGTGAAATCTGCCTCCATTGGGAAGATTACCCATAATCTACTGATTGTCATTTTAACGTGACATGAATCATGATCTAAGTTATATTCGCCTTGGAGTGAAATGCAAAAGCAAATCTGTTTGCGTTGGCATGTGGGCCAAGGGAGAATCGTTTTTTTTGTTTTTTTTAAATTGAGACTTGAATGGAAAAAAAACAAGAAACCAACGAGGAGAACAGGGAGGAGGAAAAATAAACTCAAAGGGCTGAAAAAACAAACAAAAAAAAACACATTGGGAACATGAGCACAGGTACAACACAATTTCACAAACCAACAAACAGACACACAGAGATGAAATACACCGTGGGAGACAATGAGTCACAGGTGTGAGCAGAAACACAGGTGAATACAACACAATTTCACAAACCAACAAACAGACACACAGAGATGAAATACACCGTGGGAGACAATGAGTCACAGGTGTGAGCAGAAACACAGGTGAAACCAATCAGGGCAATCACACAGGAAGTACAACTAAAAAGGGACACACAAGGAGAGTATAGTACACAATAAAACAGGAAGTCAAGATGCAGAAAGAACCCCAACAAATGGACATGCAAAAAAAAGGACATTATGGCAATTACATGCAATAATATATCTGCAGTTGAAAAAAATATATACAAATAAAACATAAACTAAAATATTTAGTTTAATAATAAAGATTTATTTACGTTATTCTGTTTTATATTTGGATTTAAATGTTTATTTTATTTACTGGTTGTTCATCAAGACAAACACTTTAGAGATGCTTTCATCTGCAGCTTCACAATCCTAATGTGTGAGCGTGTGTGTTTGTGCGTTTGTTTGTGTGTGTGTGTTTGTCACACCGAGGTGGTCTGTGAATGTTAAAGCAGACTTGGCAAAGCTGAGGGGAGCTCTATTAAACCCTGCCAGCCTCAGTGACATGATGTTGTTAAAATGTGACCCATGTGTGTGTGTGAGGAGAGGACTGGTGTTGTGCATTTGTGCGTGTGTGGGTGTGTGTGATTGTATGTGTGTGTTTTGTATTCCAGCAGTGGCTCTTAGCCGTATAGACCAGTGTAGAACAATGATGACGTTCAGGATTGGTCAGGATGGTGTGGACTCTTATTATGAAGGTCTGGCCCACGAGGAGGAGGTCTGATCCTCACAACACCAAGTCATCGCAAAGTGTGTTGACATTTAGACCTTTTGTTGTTCGGGGTCACAGCCTGCTGCAATATGACATCACTGTGATGTCACGCCTCTTTCCTCAGCTGTCGCCGGCCTCCGAACACCCAGCTGGCATCTTAATGAGAATAATCAGCAGCTCCTTTAAAAGTCCATTTCCATCCTGTCGCATCTTATTAGGACACAGAGAGCGGACGTGGGACGGCTTTGCCCCGCCCACTTCCTCTGACCTCATCACCTTTAAAAACTTGGATGGGACAACTGGGGGCTCCGTCACTGGGGGGGGGGGCGACTTATTTCCCTCTCACTAAAAACAAAGCGAGCGCGGCCCACAGGCCCGACTGCAGCTGCGTGGTGGAGGACAAATGGGCGTGAGGTCAGTGTGTGGAGCAGGAGAGCGAGTCTGGGACGATCGAGCAGCTGCAGGATGAAGACCATCATCATCATCATCACTGCAGGAGATAAACGAGCAGAGCTACTCTCATCATACATGTTACATTAGCATGATGAGATGCTCGCACACACACACACAGACAGGCACACACGCGCTTTTTACTCTGCGTATAGTGTGTGCGTGTGTGTCCACGTGAAGTGACTGAATGATGTGGTGAAAGTGTGCACCTTGAAACCACACCCACACCCACACAAACACACACTAACACTCTCATACACTCACACTCTCACACACTCATGCTCACACACACACACACACACACACACACTCTCACATACACGCTTCATACTGAAAATAGCATACTAAACGGAATCAGTTCAAAATGCCGTATCTCCCCCTGGTTTTTTGTAACCACACAACTACAGTACAACACAAAAAAACTCCAAGTTTCCCGTGGAGCTGACACGAGAACAATTTTGCTTCAGTGAATCTCAGCTGCGACTCCGTTTTTTTGCTTTCCCGGCTCAACAGGAGGTGACGCTGACAGACGGCTGATATCAACAGTCCATGCGCAGATTTTATTTCCCAGGCCACGGCCGCCGCTCACAAACAAAAGTTCACAAACACACCAGGTTATTTATTTATTTATATTTATTTAGGAACATTAATGGAGAAATCACTGGGGGGGAGAAGGTGACATTCAGGAGGTTCCACTCGGCTGAGAATCAGTTTGTTGGTTTTCTGACTCTCCTGAAGAGCCATCTTGTTTTTTTTTTTTGGCTTTTCCTCCATCTGTAATCCTGTTAGGACACCTCCACTGCACTGTCCCTCCATCACCCGCAGGCCCAAACCCAGCACCCAAGGTCATAGAGAGAACTCGGTTTGCATTGTCAAATACAAGCTGCAGCATCAGAGTGTCACTAACACACACACACACACACATACATACACACACACACACGCGCTATATAAAAATAATAATAAATAAAAGAAATCCACAGAATCAATCTCCCCTACGGACTCACTGTCCTTATCCAACCCCTTCATCACAATACACTACTGGAAAGGTGGAGGAGACCCAAATAATTTTTACCCAAGTTCCGTACTTCAGAAAAAGTTTCTATATCAAAGAAACTTGTGTGTTGTTAATGGATTAAAAACTGCTGAGCGTTTAAATACTGATCAATTTTTTCTTCCTAATTTCAAAATCTGTTTTTTATTCTGAAAGAGAGATAAAATAAAAGCTATTTAATGTGACATTGAAATTTTTAACATTATTTTTGAACAACCAACCAACCAGTTTAAATTATAAAATCGATGCAGAAAATTTCAAGTCCAATAATGTAAAAGCCAAACACATGCAAATCTTAAAATAAATTCAATTTAATCTACAAAATTCAGGATGAACCATTTATAACTATAATATATTGTAATTATATGTATAACTATAATTTATTATTTTAACATTTTCCATTATTATTAACTATACATTTATATATAAACATTTGGCTACTTTTTTTGTCATTTTTTTCATTGGAATTATTTATTTCGGGTCCGAAAGGACGGTCACATGACAAACATAAATAGACGGGAGGTCATAAGGATTCCTGGAGGACACAGGGGGGCGGAGACTAATGGACCAATAAGGCGAGGTCCTGGGAGGAGGAGGACAGGTACGACAGGTACCGCAGCATCTCGCAGGACGCTGCCGCGACAGCAGGGGTGGCTCCGCCCCCCCCAGAGACGCTCCGCCTGTGGATGATTAATGTGGAGGTCGCGGCGATTTGTTGAAGGTCAGGTGAGGACGGAAGGAGGGTGACGTCGGTGGACGGGCGAGCGAGGGGGGCCGGACTCCCAGCAGGCCGCAGTCCGAGGTTCACTCGTCCCCCAGAGCTTTCTCTCCTCGCCACGCTACACTGTGAATTACATCCCAGAGACATTCATCATCTGCAGGAGCGTCTCCTCTCTTCATTTAAAACATATCTGACATCCAGCGGATTTTTGTAAAAAAAACAAAAAAAAAACAGTTACAGGATTGAAAATGAGTTTGTTCAAAAAATGGAAACAATTTTAACCAACGAACACCGAATCAGCTGACTCCTTTGGCAGGTCCAGACAAACTACTTTTAATTCCCCCTGTTTTAACTCGTTCTTCTATTTAATGTCTTGCTTCTTTTTTTTTTTTTTACTTTTTCTTTCCCCGGGCTTTATTCCTGTCTGTCTGTTCCTTCTGTTCTTTAAAGAACAGAAACGGGACATGCAATGAACGGAGGAAGAAAGGAATGCCATTCAAGAATTAATATACAAAAACAAATATTCCAGAGAATGAAAACAGGAAGGAAGGAAAAAAAAATTGGGGTAAATTAAGTAAATAAAAAAAAAGGTCATGAAAGAAGGATAAGGAAAGACATGACGGGAATAGATGAAAATGTAATAATGCAAAAAAAGGAATGAAGGAAAAAGAAAAAAATACATTAATGCGGCAACGACTCTTGCACAAATTGAAATAAGCTTTAATAAGAAGCTGCTGAACATTTAAATGTCAAATGTTAGAGTCCTCTTAACAGCTGTTTTCCTCCCACAGCGTCGTCGTGGCAACATGTGGACCAGGAATCAGCATGAATGATTCATTTCTCAGAGATTTTCCTTCTCGCTGCCGTCCACCAGGCTTTAAAAGGGAAAATATGTTTCTTTCATCGGACCATAAGGTAGCCTGAACTGATGTCACGCCATGTCACAGCACATATGTATATAATCCACATCAATAAATAAAAAAAAAAACCTGGAGGTGAGAGTCCAGGATCTGCAGCACTGAGGTTTCCGGAGATTCAGCTGTAATTACACATTCATTCCCGTCTCTGATTTCTGCAGCTTATAAAAAAAACATTTAAAAGTGAAAAAACTCACAGATGTAATTAGAGCGATGGAGAAATGCATGGACAAAAAAAAAAAAGGATTAGGGGTCAACACAGATAGTTCTTTTTGCTTGGATATGCAAAGTATGCTCACAGATATTCAACCTGCCGTCTTTTGGTTTCCCCACAGAGACTTTTTAAAATTATCCATTGACTTGTAGATTTCTCTTAAGAAGGGATGACGGTGGCTAAGAAGCTCGGATCAGAACACTGGAAAATTGTATCTGAAATGTGAACGACTAATTCGCTGTTTAAAGGGTGGATTAGAGGTCAGGGGTCAACGTTTTTTTAGAATCCATCGGATTATGGATCCCCAAAATTGATTATCAAGACTGAAGGATGCATTTTCACTGTTTTGCTATTGTTGAGTTTCCTGGTTTGGACACATGTTATAATTAGATTACAATATATCTATAAATATATGAATATAAAATGTTTAAGTTAATTTCAATGCCATCCGTTTATTGTGATTTGCGATACGTATGCGTCACCGTCGTTGAAGATTATTAAATATCGTGGACCTTGTTCAGATTTGTGTATCCAGACTGTCAAGACATCAGACGTGTGTGCGTGTGAGAAGCAGCTCGGTGGTGAGCACTGTTTAACCTGCAGTGAGACGCTCGGCCTCCTGGGAAACGTGTCCCGTTCTTCTCGCCCACATCATCCATCATGGCCGCCCCGAAGGACGCGGCGGGCTGTTGCGTCCCAGGAGAGGAAGCGTCCTGGCGCCGCGGGTCTCCGTTTTAAATCCACACAGAGCAGAAGGACACGGGTCCCAGAGATAAATAAACGTTTTGTGTGAAATAAATCAGCGCAGGGGACTTTCATCGTTCAGTGTCGCCGGGATCCAGACGGTGGAGCTGCTCTTATTCTATCAACTGGGAGAAAAAAAAACAAAAAAAAAGCCACCAACACCAGGTTTAATTCCATGTCATTCATCATTTCAGGGGAAAAAACTGCTTTATTTTTATTTATACTGATGCATATTCCCAATAAAACCGTAAATACATAGATGGCAACATTTACTCAAGATGAAAAAAAGTTTTGTGTTGTGTCCTTTAAAATAAAGTAGTCAAATCCGCTCTATTATTCAAACGCTAATTATTATTTTAATTTTGTCTTTGCCATCATAAACAACCCACTTTGTACTTTACCACATTAACTGAATACTTTAAAATACTTTTTTTAATATAGAATATAAAACAAGCAATTGAATTCCCGGTACGCAATGGAATACAACTATAGTTGCATAGTTATATAACAATTAGATTTGATTTGATAATTACAAAGGAAACGGATGGACGAACACGTTCAATCAAATAAATATTGTCATAGTTGAGTAAATATAATAATTCCTCTGTAAATAGTTGTTTTATCATAGCATCAAATTTCAAATTTCGAACTTTCTATCTCTGTCCAACCATAGAAACCAAACTTTCGCTAAAGTTTGCCTAGTTAGAAGACAACTGAGAAAAAAACTCAAAAATGATCAACAAGTTAATAGTTAGCCATCTCTTCTCATTTTTATATAAACATTTGTCAAATTCTGCCATTTTTTTCTGGTTTAACAGCTTCGACCTCATCTCTGGTTTACTTCTTCATGTCGAACTGCAGTGTCTGTAACAGCAGAGACTTTCCAGGTCATTTACGTGCTCACGTTTAATTTGACGCGCCTGAGTAATTCCGAGTCATTTTACGTGAAACTAAGCTCTGTCATGCTCCGAACGCCCTCCCTGCGGCGGTCTGAGTTCCCTCTCAACACGATTCCTCAAACCTTCCTCACATGGCGGAGGAGGAGAAATTTTAAAAAGCCTGACGGAGTTGGTAGCGTCGTGGTGACACTGAGCCAATGACACCGAGCAGACCTGGCTCCCACAATGCATCAGCTGTCCTCAAATATCAATTTTGCACTTGACTACACACGGCTGACTCCCCATCAAGGGCTCCTCGGGCTCCTTCCATCCATTTATCATTAGTAGATTATCAGCCGTGGGGGGGGCAATACTGTATGCAACACCGCAGGCCGGGTCCTCTATGGCACAAACCAGCTTAGACCAGATCCAGGTCCACTCGCACCCGTGCTTTGACGTTCTCACGTCTGAAGCAGCTGGAGCGCTGCCGCGCAAGAGAGAGAATTTGTCGAAGTGGATTTATGAGGCAGATTTATCCCGAACGGGCTCCTTCAATGGCGGGCAAATAATGTTGCCAAACGTGAGACATTCCTCTGTGAATTATTTACACGCACGTGTTTTTGATGGTAAATAAATGTGGATAAAAACCCTGGCCAATTAAAGCCAGGGCAGCGGCAGCTGGGGTGTAAATACGGCAGCAGGAAGCAGGAAGCCTGAATGTGATGGATTTATTTCACTCCCCTCCTCGTGCGTCATGCTAATCGAGGGAAGAAGGGAAGATTCCAGGCGGGGCGTTTTATACACCTTTTATATTTGTTCTTCTTCTTTCATGACCCTTGAAAAGACATTCTAATGATCTACCAAAAAACATATATTGTGAGGTGGGAAATTAAGACACGGCACTGATTTTACACAGGTAAAAAAAAAGAAAAAAAAGGTAGAAGTTGATATGCTGCATTTATTTTTGCACTGAATTGACTGAATGAGGGAGCTGTGGAATACTAGATGGAGAATACCCAATCTCCACATGCACCTCCACTCGTGCTCAGATTTCCCTTCTCCGCTCTACATGCAAATAAACACACACACACAAATGATGTCTTCATCCAGTCTGATTATGGAGGAGTTCATTGTCAGTGTGTGTAGGTGTTTTTTTGAAATGGTGGTGGTGGCAGCAAAAATGGGCACATTGTGTCCCAATCCACCTCTGGATGTAAAATTCCTCCTCAGCACGTCTTTCGGTGCATCAGATCTGTTCTTAGAGCTTCACAGAAACAGGACATGGCTCCCGTAACATGGTCGTGACTTCACGAATGTAAATAATTAAATCACCCAAGACCTGGTGAGAGGTAAGCGGGCAGCATTCATCTTAAAAATAAAACATACCAGGGAAATAAATGGATTACACTGGTGAAATAATAAGTGGTCTTTTTTATTGCTGTATTTCAGATCATTCCTCAGAGTGGAGAGAAGGTTGAAAATGGAAATACGTTGTTTTATAGAGACATGGAGCGTAAAGCAGGGGCGTAAAGCGAGGGGGCCAGTGGCCCCAACTCTACATCTCCAGAAAAAGAAAAAAGTCACCTGTCACTCTTGAGAAAAGAATGATAAACTTTTAAAAAGTTTACTTTTAAAAAGCCTCTGGGTTTTGTTCAAAAGCAAACGTACTTTTCTCAAGTTTGAGTTCCATGAACCATTCCGCCCCCAAAAAAAGGATCAAAGGGATCGCTAACAAAAGTTTAGCTAGAGTTTTCCTGGACGGACGGTTTCTCCTGCTGCGACGGCGGCAAAACGCCACGATCCGCTGCGCAAACGAGAGGGGGTAGGTGGTTGGCGTTTGTTGATATAGCCAAAAAAATCTGGTCGCTTTCATCACGCCATCTTTCAATTATTTCTCTGGAGGTCCAATTAGCCCGGCGGTGGCTGGACATGAAGCGAAATCGCCGGTCCAGCAAGGAGCCGAAAGGATTGGCCGTCCGTACAAACAATACACAGGACAAACGAAAAAAAAAAAAATGCTAAAAATACACCGCTTTAAATTAAGACCTAATTTTATCCCAAATAAAAGAGAAAAAGTTTTCACTTTCTCTCACCAAACTTTTTGCTCTAGCGACGATGACACGGGAATCTAGCTACACTATCCAGGGACGCGGAGTTGGAACCATAAGCGGGAAGGTGACACGCGGCGTGTTTTAGCCAGTGACAGAAGGTAGTTGTGTTTTTTCGCGCGGTCGACGGCACCACAAAAGATTATTTTTTAGCTTTATATTGTTATGCAACACCCGAGTCAAGCCCAAAAGAGTTTTTCAGAACTCACCAAAAAAGTAAACGCATCACAAGTAAAGACAACTCAATTCTTACGTCCATTTTTCACATAATAAATCGCACATCTTAAAACATAAATTATTATGAATAATTTTTAATGCAATGCAATTATCCTCAAGTCTGATTTCACGTGTCGGAGTATCGGAGTACACCATCATCAAAACGATCCATGGATTCTAGGTTAGCACGCATTTATTACTTCAATTTACTGCTTTGAATGGTTAAACAATTGTTCAACTTTCTGATGAAAAAACATAAAGTAAAGAACAAAAAACAAAATCACCCCAGGACATTAATTATTCAGTTTGAATGGCGTTTATGACCACAACATGAATCAAAATAAACTCCCACTTTTATCTCCATTTTTGGTCTCCACCCACTCCTGCTGGAAATGTGTGGCTGCAGATTCAGCTGATTCCTCTCTGCAAGTGTGTTTTTCTTAAAAATCACTGCAGATTTACTTGACGTATTTGAATTCGGAACTCTTCTGACACATCCAATATTTTGATATATTTTCGGTGACTCTGAAGTGTGACAACATTAAAATATATATTTTAGATAAAAAGCGCCCTATCTAATATCTCCCCTAATATCTTTTTTTCTCTCTCTCTGGGTCTCCTGCTCCCGGCTCGGCTGTGACCCGCCAACATTCGGGGACTGCATGTTAAGCAAAGTTTCTTTTCACAATTGATTCCGGCCGAGTGTAAAGCACAGACAAATGGGCCCGGATGTGCACCATCCATCACACCCCCACAAGAGTTATTGTTTGCAGATTTTAACCTGGAGAAGTTCCTCCCGCTCCCCCCCTGTGAGAGAACACAAATCACGGGAAGACAAGGAGCCGGGCCGAGCCGGGCCGAGCTGGTCCGGGCTGATCCGGTCCTGCGGAGGAGAGTTTCCAACCTTTGGGCAAATTTCTGCTCAAAATAAAGATTTATTCCGGATTCTGAGCAACCTGAGCTGCTGGGTCATGGCAGTTTGTTGAATCAAGAAAGTTTCACTTCAAGTCCTCTTTTCTTTTTTATTAGTTTGTCAATAGTGAAGGTTAATGAAACAAGTCAACTAGAAAACTCCACACTTTCTTTTCTCATGCAACATTTACCTTTAAAACCCCTCAAAACCCCTAAAACCCGTTCACCGAGCGAAAGAACGAAACCCGCCATGAAGCCCCCCCCCCCACGGAGAAAAGGCCTGAAACTCAGCACGTCTGTGGATTCTTCTCCTGCAGGATGGTGTCGGTGCAGATGTTGATGGTGATGTAACCAGGTTGGTGAATTTCCAGAGGGATGCTGAGTCTTCGGGACAGCTGGAGAACAGAGAGATCCTGAACGGGAGCCAACAACCTGAGCGCCGCCTCCAGAGATCCGAGATTGATGAAGCTGCAGCAGAGTTCAGGAAGTCTGAAACCTCCCTGTGATCCACCAATCTCTCCTTCTATGGTCCTCTGATTTTAAGATGGTGTTTTAGTAGAAAAATAACAGGGGGGGTGCAGTATTATTAGAATTTTTTGCAAGGCTCACAAATTGTGTTTTTGTGACTATATATATATATATATATATTTTTTTTTTAATATATTTATATGTATGTAATTACAGGTAATAGCCAGGAGACAGGTACTGTCTGAACATTATGGAGCTCTGGGCATGAAATGTATTTATAAAATATGTATATATAAAATATATTTGGAAAATATGCTATGCTTTAAATTAATTAAAAGCTGAAAAAAAAGCTTCCCAAACTGGAGGTATTTCTTCATCACGTGTCGACAATGTAAATGCGAAAAAAAGTGCTACTCCTAGACCATAGCTCTAGCGGTATCGGGATGACGTAAACAACGGGACACAAACCCCTTGTATCATTATTACGGTGCAAAAAAAAAAACTCCAAAACACCAGCTCCATCCCCACTTTCCATCTGTTTCTCCACACACTCAACCTAATATAAAACAGACCTCTCTCCTCCCTCCATCACGGGAAGTGAAGTCAGGACGGAGGTGCCTTAATATTCCTAAAGACTTTCTTAAGTCGTGGAGCGGTGGCAGCGCTCCTGTTAATATTCCCGCAGGGACGTCTTTTAAAGATGTGATGGATGGAAGCCAACGCCGCGTCTGACAGCCGCGATTAGCCAACATTCATCAAACAGCAACTAACCACTCCCACAGAAATGGCTTCCAGGAAACGCAAACCCTCCGGTATAATAAATGTACTCACCAATGATAATCATTCACATGAGAAAGAGAAAAAAAAAAAAGCGAGTGAGTGTCAATGAGTGGCTGGAAGCAGAGTCAACATTTGATGGAGTAGAAAATGTGTCCTGATGGTGAAATATTCATCTGTTCACCGTCAGAGAGCTTAAAAAAAATAATAATAATAATAACAACAACTCTAAAATACAACATAAGAGGAAGGTCAAGTATTTCTGCAGCAGCTTCGCTGGAAGCCATTTTGGAATTCAGCATCCCACATGAAGTGAGGAGATCCACTGTAACGCTGTATGAGACAACATGAATAAATATGAAAGGGGTCAGTAGCGGCCAGTAATGGATGAAATGGAGCAAAATATGTGCATATTATGCATTATTACAGTAATTAATTCATATATGAGACTGAAAAAAAATGAACATACATGAAGTGATACATTTCCCACTTTAAGTTGAATTATGTATGAACTTCTTTAAGTTTTTTTTTTTTCGGAAAGTGTCTCCAATTATTGAAGTTTGACTCGTTATAAAAATAATATTTTAAAAGAGATCAAATATATATATATACTGTATATATTCAAATTAATTAATTGTAATGACACAATATTGAATCAATAAGGACATATTGATGGACATTGCTTCAGAGGACACTGTTGTCCTGTTGTGTGTGCGTGTGTGGTTTTATAATCCATTTAGTTTGCGAGGACGCTGTGATGACGCGGATAATATGTGAGTCACAGGAAAATGTTGTCACTTGTGAAAATTGTGTTTTCGTGATGTCTGCAAGGACATTGACATTGTGAGGACATCCCGGCTCCGGCAGACACGTCTGAGAGGAGACGTCACCTCAGGGGACGATTTTGGAGACGTTAAAAGATGCCAGGATGCTATTTTGAAATGCAACATTACGTGTTTTTTTTTTGTAATTGTTTGCTTTATATATTTAGTTTTATTAACATAAAAATCGTGTCCTTTTCAGGACAATTGGTTTCATAAAAGGGGTGTCAAACATCTGGCCTGCAGGCCAAAAGTGGCCTGCCAGAGGGTCAAACCCGGATTTTTTTTTTATCTTAAAAAATACGTAAAAGCTACTTATTGCATTTATTTAATTTTCTTAAAAAAATTCAAGTTTTGTAAAAATGTGAACTCTATTGCACTAAGCCGAAAGGGGAAAATACAAACTTGTAGTTGTTGGTATATTTACATGTTATGATGTTGATATTTAAAATTTTACAACTAAGATGAGGACGATATTCTCAAGCAAGTGTTTGAGAAGACATTTTGGACAAAATTTGGGTTACAAGGACACGCTCACAAAACCGGGACGCAGCCCATAATGTGATTGAATGTTTTTGGGAGGTCAAATATAACATCTTTGTCCCCCACATTGTAAAGATTTTTTTTCCCACCCCAACTGTGTCCCCGCGAGGACGACACAGCTCGTCTTCTCCTCTGTGCTGGAGATTCAAAAGGTCTTTGTGAATTTTAATGGCAGGCAGCAGCCTCCCCGAGGCCGAAAGGGTGGCTGTAATTAGTGTTTGTTAAGATGAATGCAGGCGCCTCCTTATTAGCATAGCAGCCTTTAATGAGTAGAGCCCTAATCAGCAGGATCAACAAACGAGAGGAGGAAAAATAAATAAATAATACTTTACCTGCTGAATGAATCTGTGTCTCGTTTGTGCTGAGTGTGACGCTTTGGAGAAGAGGAATAGATTCTGTATTCACTGTGCGTCCTTTATTATCTTCCCCCCTTTTTTCTTCACTTTCTTTTGTCCCACTTTCATCTTTGTCATCTTTTCTGAGGCCTGTCCAGTTCAGATAAGGTATGTAATCTCGCCAACATGTTGTGGGATTATTTGTCCTGGTATTTAAATTGTTTGCATAAAATTCTACATATATATATATATATATATGTTGCAAAATGTTGTATTTGTTGGAGAAATCTAACAGGCGTGTTCTAGTCCAGTTGGGTCTGAAAGGTACTAGGCTTCATTTTAGGATTTTTTCACCTTTTGTCTAAAGGTGAAATCTAATATTTCATTTCATAAGTCATTGGCAAATGGTCCCTTATATCTTTGGTTTCCCTCTTTGATCCATATTTTAATATATTCTCTTTAATCCCTTTTTCGTGTTTTTAGCTGGGAGCCTTTGTAAACTTTTTTTTTATGCTAAACATTTGTGTTCTCTCTGCTGTTTTAATCGTGCAATCAAATAACGTTAGCTCAGCTTGAGCTAGCTGTTGTTTTTTCCCGCCTTTTTAAAAAAAGACAATTTTGTTTCATGAATATTATTATTATTTTTTTCTTTTTAACAAACCTTTGACTGGATTCAAACCCCAAAAAATAGATTTGCATGTTTTGATGCTTTTTTCTTTTTTTTTTACCCAAATCTGACAAAACGTCCCCTGCAGTAAACGAGGTTGAAAAGTTTCCACCTTCATGTCAACATTCACCTCAGGCTTCGCCGCCTCACCCGTCGTCTTCATAAATAATGAGAATTAATGGAAGCGGCGTGAGTGGAAAAAATTCCCATTGTCACACATCAGTGTACTAATTAAAATAGCATAATATCCCACAGCCAACAGATCCCTCAGCTTGAGCTAGCTGTTGTTTTTTCCCGCCTTTTTAAAAAAAGACAATTTTGTTTCATGAATATTAATTATATATAATATTATTATAATTATTATAATATTATAAAATATTATTTTTTTTTTCTTTTTAACAAACCTTTGACTGGATTCAAACCCCAAAAAATAGATTTGCATGTTTTGATGCTTTTTTTTTTTTTTTTTACCCAAATCTGACAAAACGTCCCCTGCAGTAAACGAGGTTGAAAAGTTTCCACCTTCATGTCAACATTCACCTCAGGCTTCGCTGCCTCACCCGTCGTCTTCATAAATAATGAGAATTAATGGAAGCGGCGTGAGTGGAAAAAATTCCCATTGTCACACATCAGTGTACTAATTAAAATAGCATAATATCCCACAGCCAACAGATCCCTCCCACTGGCTAACACAGCTCCCTCTGGTCTCTCCTTTGACCTTTAACCCCTGCGTACTGCCACCATGACACTGATTTCATTAATCCTCTGCACACTCGCATGTAATTAACGAGCCGGTGGAGCGGCTGGAGGTGAATATCAATCAAGGCGTCGGTGAGGATGTGGGGGGAGGAGCCTCCGTCCGCCCACATGTTCAGACGTGTCCCTCAAACCGGGGCGGGGTGTGTGTGTGTGTGTGTGGGGGGGGGGGGGGGTTTCCGGTTTTGGGGGGGGGGGGGGGGGGGGGGGGTGTTCCTATTAATATTAACAGACTCTCAGGCAAAACCGCGGCGCTGTCAACAGAGTCTTTAACTTTAATTATTCCTCAGCCATTCCAGCAGAGAGCCTCCGCTGTTCCACTCGTAATCACACCCAAGGTATTTTTAAAGTGGTTTTAATATTTCCTGAAATGAGCAGCGATATGGAAAAAGGGGAATATTTAGATCTGTGTGGGCTCAATGTTTTTTTATTTTTTTTTTTCAAATTTCCTGGGAGTTTTAGAATTGGTTAAATATCACCAATGGTATGTTGACCATTAGCCAAAACCCCTGAGTGGAGGTGCAATTTAAATGCTAATTGTCTTCATTTGCAAAACAGGTAATGATGACCAGGGGGGATAATTAAAAAACATACATGTGCTTTATCCAATAAGGATTCCAATGTGTTATGAGATAAGAATATAGGATTCCCGTGTGCACAGATGGAAACTGAGGTGAATCCAGAGTTTGGCGTCTCACTTTCCTCTGGAATCGTCTCCACGTGAAAGGGATGTTTTTGACGGTTGATTGTGAACGCAGCTCGGTTCGGAGGGCCGTACGGATTATTCTCACTTCATACGTCTCTCTCTCTCCGCGTTGAACAGGAAGGATCCCTCACTTTATCATTTTCTCTTTATTTTCCTCTAATTACCCACGGGGGCCGAATCGCTCTTTTGTTTCTCTGTGGCCGAGCAGCAGCGCATCCTTTCTTTACTCCTGGCACCTTTTGGGAAATTAATTATTTTTTTTATTTTTTATTTTTTATGCTAAAGTGTCTTAATAATTACAGTGACATGGAGGTTAATTGCCTAATCTCCATTGGCATGGAGGCATCCAGTTGAAATCCCCACACAATCTGTTCCAGAAACAGCAGCCAGAAGATCCTCTGTTACCAGGGGGGACGCGCTGACCTAAATAAAGTTTTCTCTTTTTTTTTTTTACTCCTTTAAAAAAAGAGAAGAAAAAAAAGGATGTAGCAGGTAGCGGAGGTACACCGTCGAGTGTCATTAATTTTCCAATTGATGATTTAACACTGGGAACTTGTTCTGAAGCAGAAAAGAAGGAAACTGTCGCCTCTAAAATACGGAGGTCCGGCTCAACAATGTCAGCCAAGGACTCGCGTTATTGGCTTTATTTAAAAAAAATAAAAAAGGCCACAGTGAATTACGAGGAGGCTGCGCTTTCCCAGTTAACACTGGATGTTTGGTTTTAATGGCGGAACGCGTCCTTCACAGACAACCCCCCCCCCCCCCCCCCCGAAAATGAGAAAAACCTAAAAGAAGCAGGCTCAGAGTTTAATAGAAAATATCTTTATTGTGCACCGGGCAGGAAATGTCGTTCCGCGGCTCAACAACAAGAAGAGGAAACAGAGAGATTAGGAATAAAGGACACAAACAGCGAGTGAGTGAGTTTAAGGGGTGTTATGCAAGGTTTGATTTGAATTTTTTATTTTATTTTTTTACAAAGGGGGAAATGTGGTCATTATCATACAAGGATTTTTTATTTTTTTTTACTTTGGCAGTCCTGTAATATAGCATTTATTCAATAAATGTTTATTTTATATTAATATTGACTATGTCACTTGGACCCGTGTTCTTCACAGTCGGATGAAATTGGACACACATACACCCTTTTCTGGTCATTTATTGATCGTTTAATTCGATTCAATTATATGATATTATTTATCGTCTCATGAGCAATTTGACTTGGTGTAACTCCGTGGGAGCGTCACTCAGTTCCGTGCAGACAAGTTGAAACCTGTTTATCCCATCATTTCAAGTGGGAGTGAACTCTTATCGATCGCTGCTCCTGCAGATTTACTGCGGGATGACCTGTTTGTGTTTCCGCTCACTATAACCTGATTGACTGGCTCATAAAACCCGCACCGTTAACATCGAGCAGGCCCTCAGACTGTCGCACATCACCAATCTACCGATCCATGATTCATTGATGATCGTGTGAGTGATCAGGTTGTGTGTTTGTTTATCGTGTCTCCTTGTGGGTCCTGCTGAACCAGCTGTTTTTTTTTTTTACGCATATTTTATTCAGTTGAAAGTTTTATGTTAAAATTGCAAAATATTCTGTGTCACACTCTTGTCGCTCCTCATTAGATATGGACGTCCCGGGTCGATATGTCACGCTCACACACACACACACACACACACACACACGCAGAGTCTAAAGAAGCGACTCGGCTGATGGATGCTGACCTGCACCCAGAGGTGATGGATGTGGGTGTCACAGAAAGCAGCCAACACAGGGTGGACGTCGAGAGTTGGTGTGTGTGTGTGTGTGTGTGTGTGCGTGGTGGTGGGGGGGTTCACGGTGGACATGCCTGGTGCTTTGTCCAGGAACACTGACAGGAAGCAGCCGTCCCCCTCGGGACAGTCCTGGAGGTGTGTCCCCGACCGCAGTGAAAGGTCAGTAATCTGTGATTAATTAAAAAAGTGAAGTGGCACACTGCTGAGGACACACACACACACGCACACACACGCACACAGCCGTTGGGTGCACTTGTGAGAACAAATCCAGGAAACCTCAACCACGATACGAAAAAGAATATTTCAAAACTAGGAGAGAATAGGCACTACGTCTCTGGCGGTATATGTCGCCCATTTTATTGTGTTCATTTGTAATTTGAAATTGTGTCCTTGTGTCCTGAAGTGGAGATGGGACAATTCTTCTTGCCTGCGTGGCGCAAGTTTGCTAAAAGGTCGGTATTGATTCGCTGGCGACGGTTCATTCACACTAATGACTCTGATGGGAGAGTTGATGAAATAAATATACAGCAAGATTTACTCTGACTGGCATTTAAACAAAAGAAAATCACTGTAGGGCCATTGTTCAGGCAGTCCACATTCCTATTCATAATCTCTCGCTCAGCCTTTTATTTTGTCCTCCTCCAAATGGACCAGCCATTTATCTCGCTGCGAAACGGCGGCGCCGGTGACGGGAAGGTGAACAAAAACGTCCAGCATCCTGGGGGGCAAATAACTCATTTAATTCAGTGTTTAATAGGTTGTCATAAGATGGCAGATGGGAGAATGATTGAATAAACCATTACGTCTCCCTCCTGCCGTGACACAAAAAAAAAAAAAAAAGCTAGGCGGCGGGGGCAACTAGCCGCCATTGTGGAAAAAACACAGCAATGAAAGAAGCTTCCACTTAAAAGAGCAGAATGAAGCGATTACACGCCAGAGATGCAGAAACTGTACCAACAGTGAGTTCTCCACCGCGACCCTCTGTGTCCTCCACATGTTCGGGGCAAATATATGAAAAATTCCAAGAAAAATGTCACGTCGCCTCTTCGTCCCTCTCTCTGCGTCCTCAGAGCTCAGAAAAAAAAAAAAAAAACACATTTTGATCTGAGCAAACAGGCCAAAAGGGATTCATGAAAAATACAGCACGCAGTAACAGCCACTGAGGAGGAGGCCCGCATGACCCAGCATGCACCTGTTCAAATTTGCAACATCTGTGTTTGATTGGTTGAGACGATGCTCATGTATGACTTGTTGATTTTATTCCGTCATGTACGGAACGAATCGGGTCACAAATAAATCAAAATGCCCGGCACCTGTCGTGTCAGGGCGTACGTCCATAATGTATTCGGGGTTTCTCTTTGACCTTTGACCTCTGGACGACGCCATCGGGTTTCCTGTGTTCGGCGAAGGAAATCGAACCCACGTCCGATTATCTGTGACCCCCCCCCCCCCCTACTCACAAGGTCGATCTCCCCTATCCACTGACAGTAACCCGATCACGAGCTCCGAGGATGAATTTGTCCACAAAGTGTTTCAGACACGCCGGCTGGATATTCATTGAGAAGCTCGGTTTCTCATATTTATAACCGGGCGTGAGTTATTAGGCTGCGGCCCCGGAGAACGAGAGGAGAACGCATGAAGGAAAATTTAAACATTTTAAAGATGGAGGACGTGATGAGAGTGGGTCAACAGGGATGCTTCATCTTAAAAACAGCGGTTTTCATTTTAATGATATGGAAAAAAAACAGGCCTTTGCGTCCAAAACAGGAAAAATAAATGTGTCCAATTAGGATGATAATATACATTATATATATATATTTGTTTGTTTCATGTATTCATTGAAGAAGGTTATTGACCATGTTTTCTTGCCTCTTAAGTGAACATCCAAAATGACATCATTCACTCAGCAACTTTTATGTCTACAGCCAAAAAGACCTTTGTGCAAAACCGGAACTTTTTTTAAATTCATTTAATCGGAATTTATTTATTTTTTAACTAAAAGACACTTAAGCGTTTGCGCTGGGGATGGAAACAATGACCCGGTGGTTCGTTTCAAACCCTGAGTGCCACAACATGGGTTAAAACTCAGTAAACTCACATTTGACGCAGCATGCTTTTTCTATGGAGTGGCATTACGGAAGTACAACTACACAGAGAGTATATATACTTTATAACGCCCTTCATAAGTGTGTAATACCATTCCTTGCTCAGTGCAGACCTTAATAACATTTTTGTTTGTTTTTTTATGCATTGGCTTCATATGAAATGGCAGTGGCAGTCAGAGTCCAGTGATGGAGAACAGTTTAATAGATTTATCTCCCTCTCTCTCTCTCTCTCTCTGTTGCAGCTGATGGACTGTATCTCCCCCTTGCCTGACCTTTGACCCCCGGTCAGAGAAGAGGTTATAAAAGCACTTATCTGTCAGCCTTCAAGAGAAACTGACACACACACACACACACACAAGCTGTCCTTTTCACTCAGTGGATCCGAGTGTGATGTGGATGATAGTTTTTCGCTTCATCCTTTTTTATTTTTTTTGTTTGTTTGTCAATTAGGGTGACATCACCGACAGGGTGCTGTGCTTTTGTGCCAGAAGGAAAATCTTTCTCTGAGCCTGCTTCTTTTTCTTTTTGCAGTTTAAAAATTAATTGTCTTTTTTTTTTTTTGTCTATTCACTTGAAACTTGAAATAACTAGGCATTTAATTTATTTGTTTTTTGCTGATGCTGCGTCTACTGTTCAATCAAAAGTTTATAACTCACTTATTTCGCCATCCAACAAAAAAACAAAGAGCAAGAATGACACAGCGTATACCAATATTACACGATGATTTCTAAAGTAATGAACGGATTTATGGGGTGGTGGTTATTTACGCTTCAGTCCGGAGGAGCCAGATGAACGTGTGGAGGAGGAGGAGGAGGAGGAGGAGGAGGAGGTGAAGGATGGAGAACCAACAGGGAGAGTCTTCGCTCAGATAATAATCAGTGAAGGTCAGCGTGAGGGCGAGCGGCTGACAGCGGCTTTTTAAATGATGAAAGAAATGAAAAATTGAGAATGAGCAATTTGATTATCTCCTCGTCAGCGGCGGGGGCGCTGATGCGCGCAACACGGCCCGGCCTGTTTGCACTTCATTTCATTACGGCGGGAATAAATGACAACCGATCAAGTGAGCCGGTCATCGGCTGAATATCCAATAGAGGACGGAGGCGATGGGCGGCGTCCTCTCTGACGACGAGGTCAAAGCGCTTCAGAACCAGAAGAAAGCGAAAGAAGTGGCACATTTTAATAGAGGAGCCGTCAGCTCAGAAATGGAATAAAATACGTGGCAGTGTGTCGTCACCTTAAATTGGCAAAATTGCACCTGTGTTACAAGCCAGCATGGTGAAAACCAAACTCTGGGTTAAAAATAGCATTTTTCACATGTTTTTGATGTTCCTTGAAGGCCACTGTAGATTCTATGACATGCTCCAAAAGACCTGGGAGAGGCTGATTATATTCACTTATTTTATATTTAAAATAGATATTTATGTATTTGATTTTATATTTCTGCAACCTCACAACCAGAAACCAGGTACGCATAGCACCTACAGAAAGTGCCTTAAAATGTGACTGATGTGATAGAAAAAAATAAAACGGAGAAGCTACAGCTAATAGAAAAAAAAAAAAAAATGCAACACTAGTTTTTGGAGAGTGCGGAAACAGTTAGACGGTGACTCATTTTGAAACTTGAAATATTCTCAGAGGGTGAACATTTTTGGAAAATGGGGGGATTGGGGCATTCTGGGAACAGGGGGGGGGGGGGCACTGTTTCAGAAAGGTACATAGGACATTCATGTATTTTTCTATTTTATTATACTTGGAAATTCAGGACACTTAACTAGTCCTTATTGTAAAAAATCAAATAAAAAAATCAATTGCGGCTGAGTGGGGAAGCAGGCACGACACACAAAAGCACTCCAATAAAACCCATGAACACGGGAGACAAAGGGAACAAAACTCTGGGGAGGAAGGCCGGGAACCAACTAAAACGCAACACAGGCGAAACCACACTGGAACAAGAGACACGGAAGGACCCGGACACTTTATACTCAGGCAGGAGAACGAGGCGCAGGTGGGCCTGAGTGACACAGGTGGAACCAATGAGGAGCCAATCAGTCCTCACCAGTCTGTGTGGCGTCACAATCCGTCCCTGTGAATACATGAAATAAAAAAATCTGTAAATAACCAGCACGCGTCCTACATCAGACTGTGTATATATATATACTATATATATATATATATATCCAGAATAAACCAGCTGATAAAAATACTGGTGGTGGTTATCAGCCCGCTGGCAGCTTGCCTCGTGGCGGGAAATGTATATTTTTTATATGACAGACAAAATTAAAACGATATAAAACTATTTTGCATGTTTTAAGATTTAACGCACTACAAAACTTTTTTTTTTACACTTTTCCAGCTTCATGTCATTATTCTTCTCTCTCGTCCTCACATCATCCCCTGTCATCTCTTTACAATTGAAATAATTGAAAAACAAAAAAAATGCTTTTTGCTCGGTTTGACCAACTCCATTTTCATTTTCTTATTAAAGCTGTTGCTCTACACGAAGCCTGCTTAGGCTGCACTTTATTGACACACACACAAACACACACACCTCACCTTGTACAAAGATTTATTTTTTGCACACTCAGTGGCCAATCTTGTCAGAACTAATTAAAGGTGTGAAATGTGTTAATGAGAGGCTGTGCGGAGGCTGACGGATATTCGATGTGCTGCAGCCGAACACTTTCCTGCGGTGTTTATGAATCAGCTGATCAATAAGCCTGTGCGTTTGTGTGTGTGTGTGAGTGTGTGTGTGTAACACACAGCTCTGTTAAAAGAATGTCTTTGGCTGCAACACAATCTGGTAGAGAAGGTAACCACAAACACCAAATTGTGAACAATGTGTGTCAAAATATTTCAGATTTCATTCTGTTGTTTTGACATTGATTGATGTTTCTTTTTTTTTTATCAACTGATGACTTTTTGTCAACACTTTTTTTTTTAATCTCCTCCCTAACTGGTTATCGTGACAAACTGTACTTCCAGGGTACCACCTCCATCCCTGCTACCTATAACGCTTCGACTGGGCTTAATACCAGGATAGAGTGGCCTGCGCTTTCTACAGCGGCCCCCTGTTAGCCTCAGTATTGATTTTAAACTAGTGTCACTCATTTTATTTTCAAGGCCTGAACCAGCCTCAAATACCTCTCTGGTGTTCATCGACCTGACATATGACCTCTAGGAGACTGAGATCCTGCTGTTCACTCAACGGTCACAGCCCTCCCATTTATCACCGCTATTTAACTGTCTGTCCACTGAAATAAGAAATTAAATATCTGGCCTCTTTAGGATCCCCTATTATTATTAT
>JAFBJU010000101.1:215219-295219 GCA_016785305.1 Colistium nudipinnis
ATTATTATTGTTATTATTGTTATTATTATTATTATTATTATTATTATTATTATTATTATTATTATTATTATTATTATTATTATTATTATTATTAGTGGTAGTAGTAGTAGTATTATTAGTATTATTAGTATTATTATTAGTAGTATTATTATTATCATTAGTTGTTAAAACCAAACGTTTCAATATATGAAGGAAATGTAGAGGAAACCTCAGAAAAATGTAGTAAGTGGATCTTTGAGGGGAAAATATATTTCCGTCTGTCAGTCTGTCTTCATTTCTGATTCCGCGAGGAGAAACTTGACGGGCAAATCAGAGCCTGGCTGCCAAAAAATAATTTCCTCCAATCAAAATATAATAAAGGCTAATTTAATTACGCTGCTGTGATTTTCCCATAATGTGAGCCGACCTGCGATTGTCATGGAAATAATACAGCTGGCGTTTCTGCAGGAAATAGGTCCCCGTGTGTGCCCACTGATGATGCAAATCTGCTCTCATAAATCATGGAGGTGAGGGGCTTCAGGGCAATTTATCGCAGCTCCTCAGGAAACACTTCCGAAAGTTTGGAAAAAAAAAACAACATCCATGAAGAGCCACAAAGATTAAAAAAAGACAGATCCAAACTACTTCAAACCATAAAAAATAAAACATAAAAACATAAACTAACCATAACAGCAACGCACGGCAACCACCGAGAGACACAAGACTACCGTGACGCCCTCAAAGTGAACTATGGTGAACAACCGGGTGGGTGCATGGTCTTTGGTTTTGCACATGTTATAAACCGTGTTTTTAGACAAACAGGTGGCCGGACTGACAGGCCACGATAAATCACAGCTTCCCTCTCAGGTGACGCGTTCCTAAAGAGACATATTCCTGTGACACAAATTGGGATCTCGTTAAAGAGCTGTCTGATGAGTCGTCTTTTTTTTGTTTTCCTGCGACTTCTACGAATGTGACCCAAATGAAAAATGTGGATTGTGGGATGCAGACGTAAAAACGAAAAAAAAAGGCAGAATTAAAGGTCGGTCGTTTTTTTTCAGAATTGGAGCAGGTTGAGATTTCCTGACGTCTTGTCACGGTTAATGTTCGGCGCGCTCAGCTGTCAGGTGATTGCCGGAGCGTTTCCCAGAATCCACCAGCATAGAAAGCACCACCAAACAATCCAATCAAAATGACATTTTTCTTCTTTTTTTTTTCTTCCCTCCACCACCAGGGCTCCTCCATCTCTTCCTGTTTTGAATCGGTTAACCTTTCTTTTTTGCGGGCGGTGGGAGGCACGACGGGGTCCTGCTCCGCAGATTAGCCGCTGACGCATTTATCATGGGATGACAAATGAGCTGTCCTTCCAGACGCCTGATTACTTGACCTTTATTCAGGCGGGAGCCGGGCGGGTGCGCCGAGGGTTCCTGACGGAGCTAAGTGGTGCCAGTCTGGCATTCAGTCAGCGAGGAGAGGCCCTGAACGCCACACCTGGAGGAGGCGGGACGTGATGACCAATTAAGAAGCACGTTATTAAGATTGGCTGTGGCCGAGGCGAGAGGTAATTGAAATTCTCACATTCCCCAGAAACACGCGGAGAGACCGGCCACATCGGTTTCTATTCCAGGCCAAAGGGGCTGATGGGTATCACACATTACAGCCGGAGGCGGGAAATTGTCCATTTAGTGGCCTCTGATTCCAGATGATTACATGAGTGAGACGGCGTCCGTCCCTGGATGTGTGACGACGTGTTCTTCTTCTTTCTTTTTTTTTCTCCTGCCGGCTCATTTCAGTTTTTTGTCGGGCAGCAGATTGGCATTTACGGCTGTAATTGTGTGTTTATTCCCTTCGCACACAACGTGCGGGGCCAGCTGGTTATCATGGACACACAACAATTTCATTTTTTCCCATCCCCACGAACAAAATGCGCCACAGATGCCAAACGTATGTGAAAAATGATCACATGCTTCAGATTAATATTGAGGGGTACTACCTGGAGAAAACAGCTGATTCGGCAAATCAGCTGTGCAATAATCAGATAAAATCCTAATTCATTAACATGTCGTAGCACTAATTTGGTAGCAACGATTTGGCAAACAGAGTAATATCAATGATATTGATATGATATATTTATGAAAAAATACCATTGCGTGTGAGTCAATTTTTTTTCAAAATGAATAAAAGAATAAATAAGAAAGAAATAAAAGTCCCTTTTTTAAGCTTGGAATAAAACTTTTAAATGTGTCTTGATAAACTTTGTCACTTTGAGGTGGAGGAGTATATATATATATATATATATATATATATATATTTTCTATTTGTGCGAGTTTGGAGAGCGGGGTCAGGACTTCATCAGGGGCCCCGGGGGGCCTCGGCCCCTATCCGGTATCTGCAGCAGATGAGCGGATCAGCAGGGTGTGAAATGGCGGCGGTGATTGCTCCGAGGCCACGAGGCCTCCAGCCCATTCGCAGCCTGTCAGCTCGCTAATAGAGCCGCGCTCCCTCCTCCCTCGGCCGCAAACCACTGGAAACCACACTCGCTTTCTTCAGCGTGCGGCGACACTTGAGGCTTTTTTCTCGCACGCTCCGAAAAGCATGACTGAAATGTCGGTGCGTTTCTTTCCATTTTTTTCTTTTTTGCCTTCGTCGGACACACATAATTGTTCTGTGTTATTAGCTTTATCGGTGGGAGAAGTGTTGAGAGTATTCCATGATTTCAATTTTAACCAAATGTCTACAAAGCAGCATTGACGTAAACACATGTTCCCCCGTTTGCTGGGATAAAAAGTTTTTATTTTGCATTTTCTGAAGATGTCTGCGAAATATGGCCTGGGCCAAAAAAGTTTCCTCGCTCGATTACCAAAACATCACTGGTACGGTTAACGTGCATTAGCTCCTCATAATTATTATTTTTAAACGGAAAATAAGCCTTTTACTGAAGCTTTTCCTGAATCGTAACATTTTGCTGAAGGGTGGGCCGTGACCCACGGAAGGACCAATGAAAACAATTTCAGAGGAGATCCGATACGATCCCATAACCTGGTTGGATCCAGGTTCTACAGATTTCCAATATTTCCTGTTTTTTTCATTCACCATTACAAAATAGGTCGGTAGTGAGCGTCAGTGAGCATTTAAATACTTTCTGTCCCCTGAAGGTGAATCATTATTATTATTATATTATTAGAAGGAAGCCACGCTGTGGTGGACAGTGAAGTGGGCCAGGCAGCTTGTTGATGTGTGGGGCTGTAAATAGAGCCCTCCACCCTCCTCCCTCTAATTGTGGCTGTGTTGTTTTGGTTATTGTTGAATCCCAGAGATGTATAATTCATCACGCAAATAATGTGGAACAAAACAAACTCTCCTCCGAGCCCCTGAGAGGCCGAGCGTCTAATGAGTTCACTCCATAAAATATTTATACCTCGGCAAAATATACTGTCACTTTCCCCTGCAACGCACGAACGCACACAAACGCAAACACACCTACACACCCACACGCACACACTCTCCAAGAGAGAGTCCCATATCCCATTGGATATAAAAGCAGGGTGTTCGACCGTAACTGCCCGTTGATCAATGTCACTCTGTGTGTGTGCGTGTGCGTGTGTGTGTGTGTGTGTGTGTGTGTGTGTGTGTGTGTGTGCGTGTGTGTGCGTGCGTGCGTGCCAAATGTTGAAAAGTGAGAATTGTTTTGGTAATATTAACAATCGGCTTGAAGTTAGGCCTATGTCCAACGTATTTCTCTATTTTTCCCACAATGCACCAGCTGTGAAGCCGTCTCGGGCCATCGGGACAGACAGGGGGACCCGGGGATTGAGAGATGAGGATTTCTCATTTCTCCTTCTGGACGGGGGAATGAAGTCCATCGGGCTCTTCGGCTAATCGTTTCCCGCTTTTTCAATATTCCGAAATTGCCACGTGGCTCCGCGGCGAGGAAAGGTGCAGGAGCTGCTTCACCGGGGTCGGGTAGATTTTCATTATGATGGGCGCCGGCCGGCTTGTCTGATTAGCGGCTCATTAGGTGGTGGACAGATCGGTGGAACAGGAAGCAGGGCAGTGACCCCCAGGGGGGCGTGTCCTGCGGGTCCCGCAGCACCTGATTGGTTAATGAGCGCGTGATCAATCAGCCCTTGGCTCCCGGAGTGGCTCCTCAGATTCCAGGGGAGTGGAACTAACGAAGACTGAAACTTCTCAGCTGGCTCGTTATGGCTCCGATTAGAATAATAGCTCCACAAAAATGGAGCCAACACACGCATACACGCACACATAGGTACACAAAAAAACCCAGGCTCCAAGTTTGGACTATTACAGGATGTACAAAGATGGAAGCGACAACATCAGGCGGCGCCTGGAAGCTGTGCAGTACGTCTGATGAGAGCTTTCTTAAAATGGAAGAGAGGAATCTGCAAAAATCACAGTGCCACAATGACACACAATAAAGACACTTTTAACACCCCTTGGGTCTCTGAATTTCACCAGTCCAGTTTGTTCAACTTTAAAAGTGTTCCAAATATTAGAGTTGACCGTTTCTTCCTTACCTCCAAATACTGCACACACACCGGGTGTCACAGATTAAATCGGCCCAGCGAATCCCCCACACAACGGTAATCCTCATCCCTCCGGAATCCACCTGGAAAAAAAAAAAAAAAAAAAACTCATATTGTGATCTTATCGAAACCTGAACCCTGAGTGACTTCTCTTCCTCCATCATTGTTTCCACATCATGACCGTTTTTTTTTTTTTTTCTTAAAAAGGAAACAATTCACAGGAGGAAACAACAAATGTTCACTCCTAATGAGAACGTTCATGTGAAATAAAAAAATAAAAATAAAATCCTGACAAAAATAATAATAAGCCTTGAATGTGTGAACAAACAAACAGACTGACACCTCCTGTTGGTTTTGGAACATACTCTTCCAGCTGCACTAATGGTGTGTGTGCAGAGGAAATGTGTTTGTTTATGAGCTGGACCCTGTTAATTAACCGCACCGCGTGGATTATTATATCCAACTTCAAAGACGCTTTAACACTCAGAGACCTCAGTCAGAGGGTGCGTGTGCGTGTGTGTGTGTGGCTGAGCCGGACGACAAACTTCAGGAGGCCTGAAATATCTGCAGCTAATTAGAAGAAAGTCGTGAGGCTACACCAGATGTACGACTTTGACACGGTACCTGCCTCCAAAGCGTCGGGCTGTCACTGAAAAGACACAAACTGTGATTTTTAAATCTAACTCACACAGAAAAAATATAGAAAAATGTGATTAAGTTAGTGCAAGCCTTGGTTTTGGAGATGTTTGGGCTGTCTGTTGTATTTAAGTAAAATAATGTTGCGTTGCAGCATCATCATCATCATCATGGGAAATAATAGTGGAGTCCATCCAGGTGTGTTGACGGACACACCTGGAGCAAATCAGCTAATGAGCCTCGAATAAAAGCTCAGGAACGACTCACCTGAGAGACACCGAACTGAAGGCAGAGTGTTTTGTGTGTTTTAGGTCATGGTGGATTCAATGACATTTTCGTTTTGAGAAACACATAGTAGTGAAAGGCATGGCTGAATTTACACAGGATACATTTTACATAATATACAGAAGAATGACTTTAAATCAAAGTTACTCTGTGCATAATTAAACTGGGTACTATTTACTGGATTTAAATATTGAATGTCTGTTCCAAAAATATTAAAGTAAAAAAATGTGTCCAATAAAAAACTGAAAACAATAAAAAAAGAAAAGGGGAGTAAGTGACTAATACAAATAAAATAGTATAATTAAATATAAATAGGTGAGTTTTTTAATGACAACCAACATCATGAAAACGATTCTAAACTGTTTTCCCCTTTACCTTCAGACTGCGGCTGTTTTCAGGGACAGAACAACAGCGCCACCATGCGGTCGCTCCATTTCTGCCTATGTACGTACATATCATGTACGTATTTATCGAAGGATTTGATGTGGATTTTTATTTAATAGTCTATTTTGGTCCTGTGTCATGTTAATCAAATGAATTAATTATTTGAACAAAAACATAATTATCTCTGAACAAACTGGCTCTATTTTGTGTCAACAGACGTGATGCAATTTTGTTCTTTCTTTATGTTCTATGTATGCTGATTTTTTTTTTTTATACTACAACAGGAAGCTTGGAAAAATTATTGTATAAAAGAAAACCCACGCAAGATCGTACTTTTTTTTTTTAATATATATTTTAAAATGTTTAAATCAAAGACACATGGGATCAGAATACTAAAAGGTACCAAAACATTTTAAATAAAAAACAAAGAAAATAATAAAAACTAAAAATATGAAACCATTAATCAAAGAAACAAAAAATGTTTGATTTCGACACAATTTTGAAATGAAATGATAACTTCAAATAATAATTATTATAATAATAAACAGGACACGGTCAGTCAGTGATTCAATAACATATTTTAATTTTTCAGTGTTTTAGTATAAAAATCCCACCGGCCGTATGTCGGCTGGTTTCCACTCCCATTGGCTATAACTGTGGTTTTTCCCAGAGAATCAGCTAAAGTACCAAATATATTTACACACAACATCCACATCCAAAAGGGGCCAAAGAAATCAGGACGTCCTACTGCCACTGCCCTGTCCAAACAAAAGGTCAAACACTATCACCTCACCGCTCAGATTTAATGCTAATAATCCAAAAATAAAAAATAAAAAAACTTACAAACAACAAAGGAAGAGCAGGGGCCTCTACATGTGGCCCCCGATGTGCCCGTAGTATTTTACTCTCTCTATAAAGTAATGCATATACATTTTTCTGTTTTACAATAAATTAGTACAGGCACATTCTCTTCTCTCCTACAGCTGACTGTAGGTCAGGTCGGGTGAAAAAGAGGATTCTGTGACATTTTACAGAAGACGTTAACCCAGCACAGCACACAAAAAGGCCCAAAACCTGAAAAAACACAACTAAACTGTAAAAAGAAAAAAAAAGGAAATAAACACATTAGTGGGAAAATTGTGGGCAGCAGATCTTTTTGGTTTCGTGTGAATGATGCACTTTAGGCATTTTAGACTGTGAGCGCTTCTATATAGATTTTATATAAATATGTACAAACAAAAACCAAAAAAAAATCCCCTAAAGAAAATAAAGTAGTCCAGTAAAAACATTCAGGTAAAAAAAAAATAAACAGATGCACAAACACACAAAAATGAATGCCAAAAAACGAGAGAACTTTGAGAAGCTTGAGATCTTAATAACTTACAAAACCTGTAAAAAAAAAATTGAGCTGAAATGAAAAAATGTTTTTTTTTTGTCTCTGTAGAGATAGCACCAGCAGAAACACCGACACCGTCAGTGGATCATCACCTTTGACCTCCGTATAAATATCTGAACACGGTGTACCAGGACTAACCGAGGGAGTGAATAAATTAGTGTCACACCTTGAACAGGGTATTTACAGGAGCTGCTGCCATCACACACACGCACGCATGCACGCACACACACACACACACACACACACACACACACACACTCGCTCAGACACACACACACTCACACAGACTCACACTGATGGACATTTCATGGCAGTGAGATTGTTGCAGCAGTCTTGCAGCACATTTAAGGAGGTCATACTCCGACACATTCAACAGGTTTAGACCCGTGATTTTTTCCGGTCCTCACAGCCAAAGTTAGATTTTTTTTTTCCCCCAACTTTTTTTTTCTTCTTCTTTTGCACCCGCTAACCGAGTCGAAGTCATTGCATAGCTCTTTGACAAAACATGATGGCCGTCACAAGCTACAGTATTTCAGACGGGACAAGAGGAGAGGAAGGGGGCGCGAAAACAATCCAGTTGTAGGGAATCGTAAACATGACAAGTAAGTGTGTGTGTGTGTGTGTGTATCTGTTTGTGTCTGTGTGGGTGTGGGTGTGTGTGTGTGTGTGTGTGTGTGTGTGTGTGTGTGTGTGTGTGTGTGTGTTTACAGTATTTCAGACGGGACAAGAGGAGAGGAAGGGGGCGCGAAAACAATCCAGTTGTAGGGAATCGTAAACATGACAAGTAAGTGTGTGTGTGTGTATCTGTTTGTGTCTGTGTGGGTGTGGGTGTGGGTGTGTGTGTGTGTGTGTGTGTGTGTGTGTGTGTGTGTGTGTGTGTGTGTTCATGCGCTTGTTGCATGTTGTGCGTTATGACGAGAAACAGAGAATATCTGCGAAGGCGATGTATTAAAAAAAAAAAGAAAGATCAAAGAGGATGGGGGGAAGGGGGCGGGGCTTCAGTCTGTGACGGCGCGGCCGGTGCTTTGCTCCAGGTCAACCCCGCTGCCGCACTTCAGGTGGTTCATGGCCCGCTCAAAGGCGAACCGCACAGCCTTCCGGACGTGGGGGGCGCGAGCCTCCTTCAGCTTGGTCCGATCGAGGGTCTGGTTGAGCCCGAAGGGAGCCATCTTGGATCTAGGAAGCCATTGCCTGTAAGAGAGAGAGAACAGAGGTCAGCGTTCTGCTGTGTCATAGGACATGTACGGACGCCGTCTAATCTGAATTTGACCATTTATGATAAATCAACACAGCTTATCATCATCATCTTTGAAAAAAAAAATTGCTTTAGTGTGGAGAAATATTTCCTCACCAGCTGCGCCTGCTGTCGAAGAAGTGGACGAGGAAGAGTTTCTCTGCGGACCTGAACTGCATCCGCTCTCCGGCTTTGAGGACGTCCGGCGGCGGGCGGGGAAGCTCCGTCCCGTGGTGGCGACACGGCGTCCTCCGCACTCTGGGCTCCATGATCTGTGAGCACCGACACACACACACACACACACACACAGGCAGACACACACATGAGGGCGGAGAGTGAGCGATGTGGAGTTAAATCCTTGGAGGCACAGAGCATGCAAAGCCGAGCGGAGCCTGAAGCGGCCACCGACTCCACACACACACACACGGACACACACACACACACACACGGACACACACACACACACAGCAAACCCACGACCCGCACGGCTGTGAGCACAAATCACGAGCTACGGCACGCACAATGGCAGAGTGTGAGGAGGGGCTGATGGGTAATGAGACAACAGAGCGGTCCGACACTCACTCACTCACCAGGGCGGGGTAGGAGGGAAATCCACTACATTTAGCCCAAACTAGTTTAAGGGGCTCCAGAACAAATGGAGGAGCAGCAGTGGGCTTCCACACCTCTACGGGAACAACGACAAGCAAGTTATGAAGGAGTCACTGCAACAGACACAGAGCACAACCAGTCTGAACAAACGGCCAAACACACACACACACACACACACACACACGAACAGACAGGTGTTTTTTTTTTTTAAAGGTGGCCTTTAAAAAACATGGGAGTGTATTCCGAAGGTTTACACAGGATAGTGTGAGCGTTTCTCGAGGTAGCCATTTTAAATGAGAGAATAAATGAATGAATTCATGATCACGTAAATATAAAATTTGATTGGGCCAGTCTCTTCTGGATTCCGTGGTAAATTTGAGAATATTCTTTTTTTTCTCCACATTCTCCACAGCCCACTTTCACTTCCAGCTCCTCTATTAGCGTGGTGATGAGGGAGGAACCTGCTTGAGGCGGAACGGCGGAGAAGGTGACGTAAAGGGGGTCAAACGACTCAAAAAACCACACACAGGGATTTTTTTTAAAGGTGGCCTTTAAAAAACATGGGAGTGTATTCCGAAGGTTTACACAGGATAATGTGAGCGTTTCTCGAGGTGGCCATTTTAAATGAGAGAATAAATGAATGAATTCATGATCACGTAAATATAACATTTGATTGGGCCAGTCTCTTCTGGATTCCGTGGTAAATTTGAGAATATTATTTTTTTTCTCCACATTCTCCACAGCCCACTTTCACTTCCAGCTCCTCTATTAGCGTGGTGATGAGGGAGGAACCTGCTTGAGGCGGAACGGCGGAGAAGGTGACGTAAAGGGGGTCAAACGACTCAAAAAACCACACACAGGGATACATGGGTAATATTAGTACACTGACACGACTACATAATAAGTTAAGAAAGGCGGATGGAGTAAAGTGACCAATCACCACGCGGCCATGCTGCTTCATGCACACACTCATCACACACACACACACACACACACACACACACAGGCGGCTCACCTGAGGAGATCTTGGCAGCTTTGGTAAGCTCTCCGTTCTCGATGCAGGTCACCAGGGCGCTTTTATCGTCCACCGTGCTCCGACGAGCCGCCGCCGCCGCCGCCGCCGGCCGGCCTTTGGATACGATGACAGTGCTGCAAGAGAGGAAGAGTAAAAAAAAGATGTGGTTGTTATTATTAAGGGGGTTCAATTTAGCAGCAACCGGGTTTGGATTCCGTGTCAGGCCGCGGCCGGTCCCTCACCTGGCGCTGCAGAGGACGCTGCCGCTGGAGGAGATGCTGGACTCGGAGGCACAGCGGCGCCGAGGCTCCACCAGGCGAGGGGAGGGGGAGGTGTCCTCCTCCTCTACCACAAAACCATTCGCTATTCCTGCGGTGGTCACAGAAACGTTTAAGAAAATAAATCTCGTGGTGTAAAGTTGCAGCAATCCAAATGTATCCCAGGTTTTGGTTTTTTTTCCCCAAAATAAAAACGGATTTTCACCTGTGCCGAGGCGTTTGATGGGCGACTCCTCGTCCTCCTCCTCTCCGTCGGGGCTGCTGCTGCGCCTCCTCTTCTTGGGCAGGAGCAGCGTCTCCAGCCGAGGTATCACCACCGACAGGAAGGTTTTGGCGCCCAGCGACGGCTGCTGTACGGAGGACGCGTCCTGCGCCTTGGCTGGCTTCTGCGGGCTGAGACTCTTGGACTTACGGAAGAGGACGTTGGTCCGCCGGTTGCAGGCGCCGGCGTCCCCCGCGTGGAGGAGGTGGCCGTTTGGGAGCAGGGGGTCGGGGGTGTGTCCGTTGGGTGCGTCGGGGGGTATTGAGGTAGACTTGTCGCTGTCGAGCTCCATGGGAGCCTGGTCCGGGCTGGGCTTGACGGGCTCAGCGGGGGGCGGAGCCGAGTCGCCGGGCGTGGAATGGGGCTGCGTCGCGGAGGCCGAAAGGTCCGACGCGGCCGGAGGTAAAGGCGTCACTTCCTGTTGCCGGCACGGCTCCACCGGGAGGTCGGGTTTGTGTTTCTCTTCGCACTCGGAGGAGTCCCAGCTGGGCTCTGAGGAAGTGGAGGCCGGTGGCGGCGGCGATGGCGGTGGGAGGGGCTTCTTCAGACTCATCTCGCTGCGCACCTCCGTGATGGTCTTCTTGAGCAGCTTGAGCCTCTTGCTGCGGGACGGACTGTGCTTCATGGCCATGCTCAGGTCCAGCTTCTCCAGCAGCTCCCTCAGCTGGACCTCCAGAGGGGTCAGCTGGCGGTAGGCGGGACTTAGGAGGTGGTCCACTGAAAGAAAGAGAGTGGGGGAAGGGGGGGGGGGCTTCACGTTAAATCACTGCAACTACAACTAATTGAACGGACCATTTCAGTTGCTTCTACCCTAACTGCCACAAAGATAAAAATATATATATTTTATATTTTTTCATTATACATGGTGGAAAACGCAGTGAAAAGTGTTATTGTGCCTGCATCCAGTTTTAAAACACAATAACAACACAACAAACATATATATATATAAAAAGAAAGCAGACACGCAGAACCAGGTTACTAAATGACAAATTTGAGGAAGTTTGCGAACTCACCGTCCTCCCAGGAGAAAGGCGTGGGCGTCTCTTGTTTGGGGGCTCGGGGCAGGTGAAGGCCGCTGGGGAAGTCGAAGCCGATCCTCTCGCTCTCTCGGCGCGCCCGGCGCAGAACGGCTCCCCCGTGGTCCTGCATCCGCTGAGCCGCCTTGTAGAAGAAGGTGTCCTTGGCGTTGTAGGACATGCAGTTGGCCACGATGAGTTCAAAGTCCTCCTCGAACTCCTCCAGGCTCCTGTAGCCGTGGGCGTCGATGCGTTTCCTCATGGTGGAGAAGTCCATGGGGGTTCTGATGTGGTCCAGGTAGTCAGGAACCTGCAGGGGGACACGGACCAGAGCTGAAATCCTCCACGCAAGTAAATGCGTCCATTTTTTTTTTTTGCCGATTGAGAAATAATGTGGCGTACCTCCTTGATGTTGACGGGCTGCGCGAAGATGTTGCACTGGTCCTTCTCCTGGAGCTGACTGAGCACGGCTCGCAGCAGGATGTTGAAGGGGGTCAGCTGGACCTCCAGCACCGACTGCTGCAGCTTCATCTGCAGAGAGAGAGCGAGAGAGAGAGAGAGAGAGAGAGCATACAGGGTCAAACGGGAAAGTTCTGAGATTAACAATAATAGAACATAAGCAGAGAGAAGCAAGTGACACAAAGGTCAGAGGTCAGATTTGGGAGCCTCACCGTCATTTGGTACTGGGGCCACACAGAAAGAATAAATAATTTGTATTATTTCCATTTGATTGATTATCAGAGTTCAGATCAGATTTTTTATTTTGGAAATGTTTTAAAAATAATATATATATATATATATACACTACCGTTCAAAAGTTTGGGGTCACTTAGAAATGTCCTTATTTTTTAAAGAAAAGCACTGTTTTTTTCAATGAAGATAACTTTAAACTAATCAGAAATACACTTTATACATTGCTAATGTGGTAAATGACTTTTCTAGCTGCAAATGTCTGGTTTTGGTGCAATATCTACATAGGTTTATAGAGGCCCATTTCCAGCAACTATCACTCCAGGGTTCTAATGGTACAATGTGTTTGCTCATTGCATCAGAAGGCTAATGGATGATTAGAAAACCCTTGTGCAATCATGTTAGCACAGCTGAAAACTGAAAGTTGAAACTTTAGCTGGTTAGAGAAGCTATAAAACTGACCTTCCTTTGAGCAGGTTGAGTATCTGGAGCATCACATTTGTGGGGTCGATTCAACGCTCAAAATGGCCAGAAAAAGAGAACTTTCATGTGAAACTCGACAGTCTATTCTTGTTCTTAGAAATTAAGGCTATTCCATGCGAAAAATTGCCAAGAAACTGACGATTTCCTACAACGGTGTGTACTACCCCCCATCGAGAACAGCACAAACAAGGCTCTAATCAGAGTAGAAAGAGAAGTGGGAGGCCCCGCTGCACAACTGAGCAAGAAGATAAGTACATTAGACTCTCTAGTTTGAGAAATAGACGCCTCACAGGTCCTGAACTGGCAGCTTCATTAAATAGTACCCGCAAAACGCCAGTGTCAACATCTACAGTGAAGAGGCGACTCCGGGATGCTGGCCTTCAGGGCAGAGTGGCAAAGAAAAAGCCATATCTGAGACTGGCCAATGAAAGAAAAAGATTAATATGGGCAAAAGAACACACATTGGACAGATGAAGATTGGAAAAAAGTGTTATGGACGGACGAATCGAAGTTTGAGGTTTTGGATCACACAGAAGAACATTTGTGAGACGCAGAACAACTGAAAAGATGCTGGAAGAGTGCCTGACGCCATCTGTCAAGCATGGTGGGGGTAACGTGATGGTCTGGGGTTGCTTTGGTGCTGGTAAGGTGGGAGATTGGTTCAGGGTAAAAGGGATTTTGAATAAGGAAGGCTATCACTCCATTTTGCAACGCCATGCCATACCCTGTGGACAGTGCTTGATTGGAGCCAATTTCATCCTACAACAGGACAATGACCCAAAGCACACCTCCAAATTGTGCAAGAACTATTTAGAGAAGAAGCAGGCAGCTGGTATTCAATCTGTAATGGAGTGGCCAGCTCAGTCACCAGATCTAAACCCTATTGAGCTGTTGTGGGAGCAGCTTGACCGTATGGTACGCAAGAAGTGCCCATCCAGCCAATCCAACTTGTGGGAGGGTCTTCTAAAAGCGTGGGGTGAAATTTCTCCAGGCTGGTATTCTATCTGTAATGGAGTGGCCAGCTCAGTCATCAGATCTAAACCCTATTGAGCTGTTGTGGGAGCAGCTTGACCGTATGGTACGCAAGAAGTGCCCATCCAGCCAATCCAACTTGTGGGAGGGTCTTCTAAAAGTGTGGGGTGAAATTTCTCCAGATTACCTCAACAAATTAACAGCTCGAATGCCAAAGGTCTGCAATGCTGTAATTGCTGCAAATGGAGGATTCTTTGATGAAAGCAAAGTTTGAAAGAAAAAAAAAAATATTTCAAATAAAATCATTATTTCTAACCTTGCCAATGTCTTGACTATATTTTCTATTCATTTTACAACTCGTGGTGGTAAATAAAAGTGTGACTTTTCATGGAAAACACAAAATTCTCTGGGTGACCCCAAACTTTTGAACGGTAGTGTATGTGTAAAACAAAAGACTCATTAACACTCGTAAGAATTAACAGCTTCAAGCATGAATACAGTCCTGTCTATTATGGAAACAGCTCCATTTTGTTCTTCACCATATCCTGAGTGCAATATCTGGCTTGCTAATTATTCATTGTTTTGTTTGCTGATTGTTAACAGTCTGGTAATATAATTTGGTAATCAATAATGAATGATTAAACAAATATGAATAACGCATCTTTAAAGAATTGCATCAGTAATCTTATTCAAATAATTATGACAAATCAAATTCGATTTTATTTTGGTGTACACATGTAGGGGTTGAAAATGTTATGCTGTAATAATTTCCCATGGTTATGGGATAATAATCGTTTTTGTTTTCTAAATTAAGATTTTAAAGGCGACATCAAACTGTGGGTGTGTTTCTGCTTCTGTGAGCAGCTCTTTGTCCCCGTCTGTGTCCCTTTTTCTTCACTCCGTGGCCCTTCCTGACACCGACGCAGGGTTTCGTGTGTCTTGTAGCCCAGACTCTTATTCAGCACAGCCTGTTGAAGAGCTCACTAAGGAAACCAGTGTGGCATGAAACCAAGCCAGTGGTCTGGTCTGAGGGAACCACATGTGTTCCTAACAGCACTCCACATGCAGGCAGACACACACACACACACACACAGACACACAAACTCCCTCTCTCTCGGCTCAACACAGTCCAGATCGGAGCAGAAGGAAAGTGCAACCACGCCAGAGAAGAGGATCCTCTGTGGAGGATTGCAGAGTGAGCTCAGGTGTTCTGCCCCGAGGTGGCACGCTCAAATATTTGGAGGTGAATGTCACCGAAAATTAGAACATTTCCTCCACATAATGATCAGACACTATTTCTATGGAAGCTAATGCAAATTGGGAAGGTTAAGTAGCAGCAGCTGGGACTTTTTAAACCCTACCTCGACCATCGAACAGGATCTCGCTTGGTTTAGTGATGATTATGGAGGCGGAGGAACCCAGACAGTGCTTCCTCTTTTTTTTTTTTTTAAGAAAACTGACGAAATGTGTGACTTTTAGAAATGCTCTGCTCACACATTCATTGTAGCCCACAGATTTGGTCGCCTGAGGCAAAAAGTCTAATTTAATTTGACTTGATCTTGTAAGAGGGGTTCTGTATTGGATGTTTTTTTTACTGAGGAAAAGGGAAATAATGGGAAAAAAAATGAAAAAAAATAGAATTTCATCTGCATTACAAAACCAGAACAGCACAGACGACAGGCTCAAGCTCGAGAACTAAAGGGGAAAAACCTATAACAAAATATATGAAAAATAATTTGGAAGGGGCGGCGTTACGGTGGCCCACAGCGAGAAGGAGCACAAGCACATCCCAGTAAATATCAGCCGCTGTCCAGAGCTTGGTGCTGCTGCTTTAATGCTTCGAAGAATAACGGCACAGGCACTTTTCACAGTAAAACTGCAGGGCCTATATAAACCGGAACGATGTTATTCAACTCATCCGTGATTTATAGTGAAAGCACGGGATTGGATCAGACTGTGACCACACAACTATGGCTGGATGGAAATCAATTCTCAATGACTACTGACTGACTGGTGCTGCTTTTCACAGACACAGTAAAACAGGGAGATAAAGAACAAAAACAATAATAATAAAATAACCTGGGAGCAAAGAGGCAGACCGACAACAAAAGGGGGGACGCAGGGTGCACCGACCTTGGTGATGGCGAGGGCGCACGCTTGGCCCCAGATCTCGATCAGCTGCTGCTGTCCAAACCGGTAGTCCCTCAGCAGCTCCGTCTCGATAGCCGCCGCCTCGCCTTTACTGTCAGACACAGGACCACACGGCCGGATGAGAGACGCACAATGTTTGTCCAACAGAATAATACACACACACACACACACACACACACACATCAGCAGCAGCAGCACATCTGCAGATGGAACCGTACAGTGCCGACATGTCACTGTCTGCTCCAAAATAAAAAGCCCGGTTTAAAAAGGATTCATGGTTCAGTACAGTGGCGGAAATGTACCAAAGATGAAAGATCAATATCAATCATTTCACTGTGATGGTAACTGTAACTGAAACACACACAAGTTCTAACCAAGCTCAAAATGGCAAGCGAGTCTCTTTTTTTTGTTCCACCTCTCATGTGTTTAATTAGTTCCACCAGCTAGAATACAGTTTCCTCACTGTTATTTATAGGCTTTATAGCGTTGTGTTGAGGTCAGCTTTCAGCAATTGTTATTATTCTAAAAAAATAAGTCCCTGTTGCAGTTCTTTTTAATGCACTTTGAGCTCAGTCCCATTTGTTGACTCATTTAAGGGACTCGTTTAAAAAACAAACAAAAAACAAACATACATTTTAAATCCCTGCTGCTCGGTCTCGAACAGAACGCTTCGAAACACATACAAAACTCAGATCAACACGACACGTGGGTGACTCTCGGGTTTAACGTGACACGGAAACAGACACACTGAGGCTGTTGTCGTACACCATCTGCTGAAGCGACACGTGGGGGACGGAAGGTTTTTTTTTAAGAATGGCTCCTCACACAGGTACGTAAGTCAAGGCCTGCTCGTAACAAACCTAAACAGCTTCTGGGAAGTGTGGTTGTGAAATTCAAAACACAGCACGATGACCTCTGACCTTTTTTTTTTTTTACAAACCAGTTCTACTGCACGGTATATGCACAAGTACACGTTTTTACATCAAGATTCATTTTTGATGCACAGCGATGACTGCTCTGTGACAGGATCTGAAATCCTCTGTATGAGGGCATGAACTGGGAAATCAGGACATTCTCATCTGACTCTTGATTTCCCTGTTACTCTACAGACACCTGGTGGTCGCCCTCAATACTGCGGCGCAAAAGCATCAAACAGCCATTTTCAAATTTCAATTTTGGGATCTACCACTTCAATGAACTGTACCTGAATCTACCTCAAAAACACAGCATGTGAGAAAACTGTACGGCATAGGGTTGAAGATAACCCCGGAATTTGGAGAGGGGTTATTGGAGTGAGATCAGACATCTGCGGGTAACCAATCAAAGATCATTTATCAGACTCATTCAGACCACTAAGAGCAGAAGAGCAGATGGAACAAGGATCAATGCACATAATCAATCTCCTGCTTCTAATCCGCACTGATTCAGCGGGGTCACTCCACTTTCTCTCCAAGAGGATCGAACGCCCTTTGTGTGTGTGTGTGTTTGTGTGTGTGTGTATGCGCGAGCACAGATCAATTTCACAGCACGACAAATTGGGTTGAGTGGCATCGCGGGATTTAAGGGAGATCAACAGTGTTAGCATATTTATAACCATCATTATTTCTGTAATGGAAGAGCTGCTGCAGTAATAATGTTGCGGTAATGCCGCTCACTCACAAATGTTATTCATCTTCATAAAAAAAAAAAAACAAAAAAAACACAGCATCTCTATAAATGTTTGTTTGTGCTCAGCATTTAGCGTTTACAGCGACTGACTGAATCTGACCTGAGAGATCGTCTGTGGTGCTTCTGGTCCTATCGAGAGACCACACAGACGTGTGCGTGTGTGTGTGTGCGTATTCCAAGTGGGGCTTCTGGCATTTACCTGAGCCAGTGGAGCGACAGCAGCTGTCCCCCACAGCTCACCTCAGGGAACTTTCCTGAGTCACTGTGACAAGTTGATCTTTGGAAAGTTCACCTTGGCCCACAGGGTTCGCTCAGTGTCTCTCTGCAGCACTGTGCATCATCCGTTTGGCTTAAAGGGAACAAAAAAAAACACACACACACTTGCGTCAAAAAAAAAAAAAAGAAGTGTTGATGTTTTTTCCGACTGGAGATTAATCCCAGTGAAAAGGGGTGATGCTGATCTGCTTATTGATCCCTACGATGAGTGTGTGTGTGTGTGTGGCGGCTGCAAGTCTGAGGCAGGAAGCTTCACCACAAGGGGGCATCACAGAGCTCAGGACACACGGAGGACAGATGGCTGTTACATGCCACATATGGCCTGTTTTTTTAATGACCATCTCTGATCGTGCTTATTGGAAAATTGAATTAAGCATGCATTTCTCAGAAGCGACTGAACAAAATTGGGAAACCAGCGTTCATGTTGCATTTAAATGTGCGGAAACCTCGCTGAAGGAAAGTGGGTGAATGCAGATGCAGATTTAACCCAGTTCTCCGTGTGAAAAATGTGTAGGCACGTGCACGTGAGCTGCCACAGAAGAAAAGAAGAAAAAAACACGTTTAATATGAGATGTAGCTTCTGTTGCACCTATAGCCAGTCAGCGGCCTCTCCCCAGAGGAGGGAGATGAATTCCCCCCGCTGGGCGTGAGGGGCCTCTGCCATGTGTCACCTTAATTGTAGAGCTGCTCAACTGTGATCACAGCCTTCTTAATGAGTCTGTTTACTTTACACAGGAGATAAGGTAAAATGAAACTTTAATGGTCCCTGTGAGGAAATTGTCCAGCTGCAGCAGCAACAGCGCACGCAGCTAAATTCAATAATAATAAAAGAAATGATCGGAGTTACAAAAAAAAACAGTTGCTGGGAATTGAATTAGCATGCGTAGAGAATGAAATCACAAAGAACATCAATATTCCTTCTACACAATGGTGGGTTTTGTTCCTGTAGAGCCTGAGCATAGCTGAGACATGATTTATGCAAAGTAGCAATACACACAAATACACGGCCATATCATTAATATTTGACTGTTCACGTTCTGTGCATCCTGGTATGAGAGATGAAAAATCAGAAGCGCTTGTGTTTCTCCAGCACTGGAGGACTGAAATAGCCACTTTTCACCACCCCCTCCATCTCTCTTTGCCTAATTTCCACCTCCCCAGCACGATCTGCTGGAGAGATAAGGAGCATGACGAAAATAACTCAATAAGTTATCTACTTGCCAGAGGGAGCTCTATGTTATGAGGCATAAATAATACAGGCCACGGAAATAATCTTGAACCTCTTGACATATTGCTTTTTTTAATTTTTCTTCGCCCCGATAACATTGCGACCTCTATTGAGTGTAGTAAACCATCATTTTTTATTTTATTTTTTTTTCCAGCCACATCGTCGGGGGTCAAAAGGCCAAAACCATATTTACTCTCATCCAGATTTGTGCGCTGCATGAAATGGTGTTATTCCGTGATTCCATTTTTACCTTGAACAAGTCAGCGGCAGTTTTTCCCCAAAACTCACGGCCCTGTCACAACCTGCCCCAAATTTACCGCCGCGTTATTAACTGAAAGGTCGTGAGCAACGGGGGGGGACTGCGCGGTTCAATGGAAGAGCGGCTAATAATTAGTCAGACTCCTGCAGCGGAGGCGACATAAAGAGCACAGTTATTAGGTCCCCAGCCTCGTCCTCTCACCCATTATCTGTCCACCTCCTGCCCCATCTGCATACTCAACAGCGGCCGATGAGGCTTCAGGCCCTTTTAAACACAAATAAAGTACCACATCGAATGGCGACTTCGTCAGGCGGAGAACTCTGACATTTGCATATGATTTACAATGCCTCGATGTCTATCGCATTTAATAGAAAAGGCTGATGATTCAGACCAAAAAGAAACAATGGAGCCGAAGGCTTTGTGTTCTCGTCATTAGCGTCATTGTCGTGCGCTGCGGTCTGCCTTGTGTCGCGCCACACAATGTTGGAGGACGCAGACAACGAGCGGCACCTTTGGAAACAGCTTCAGCACAAAACCTCCCCCCCCCCGACTACTGATCAGCCCCCATTGCCTATCACCACAAACGCACGACTCCCAGCGTCCCGACCTTTATTTATGCAGATTTCAGGTCACGCAGCTGACCTCCGCGACCTGCGAAGTGTTTTGTGTATTAAAACAAAACAATGGGACGCTGCCTTACTTTTTACCCCCCCTTTTATCTTTGGGAAAAATGGGAAAAATTATTTTTAAAGAAAAGACTCCCGAAAGAATGGATTTCATTCAAAACAACGGGATCTCTCACATGTCAATCAAAAAGAAGCTTCTGCAACAGGGTGCAAAAAATACCTCCACCTGAATCGCATTCTGAGGTCACCAAAGCGCAGTCCAGGACCCCGCGGTAATCTCCCCTCTGTCTCTTCAACCCTTTCATGTCCAACTCTGCTGATCGGGGCCTCATCCTTCACTCTGGTCTACTTTAACTTTTGATCCATTTTCCTCGGCTGCCTGTGCCCTGATGGAGGTTCGCACTCCACCGGTCCAGAGTGACACCTTCCCAGAGAGGAAAAACAAAAAATGAGGGATGACTCACCCTGTTTTTTTTTGTTTTAAACCTGAGGCATGCCTTCAGAGGAACACTGTCGGGGGGCTAAATGAAACTACACACCCCTGGATAAGCGGAGATGCGAGGCTGTGAAAACCTCATTACTCCTTTTTTTTTTTTAAGCCTCACGTTCATTTCTACCTTGGAGATAATCGAATTAGAGACAAGCCGCTAAGCAGCTAAAAGGTTTGGGTCATCCTTTTTTGGCATCACTCTGATGGACAGTCATGCTCATGTTCTTCACAGCATTATGATGCTCAGGGACGGATCCCCTGGCGCTATAGGCAGATTATCAGAGGGGTTTGTTCCTGGTGCATGTGTGCATCTAATTCAAAGTGTCATCTCGTTTCATCATCAGTCACGTCTCCTGGAGGGTGCCGCCAGGAAGTCCTGCAGCCTCCAGCTAAGAGACCATGTAAAGGAGAAGAAGAACAAGTAGAGAGAGGGGGGGGGCAGAGATCCATCTTTGTTTGGTAAAAATGAGGATGAAATAGAAAAATTATTTGAAAATGCATCCGCGGGGAATGCCAGCAGAGAGTGACGCATCAGAGATGGATTTTCTGAAAAGTATTATTTGAGACAAAATCAAAAATCAACGCCCCTCGGAGATGATGTCTGAATGAATGAGTGTGTAGGTCGCTAGGCGTAAGAGTGAGCATATCGAGTTCAGATGATGTTTTTTTTTTTTCATTCTATGTCACGGTAATATTTTGTATAATCCAATTTTAGGGAGCCAAATAAAAGGGGATCGGATTGCAAATTAAAATGAGCCTGAATAGTTTAATCTGTGTCTATGTGCATTGTCCCTTATTTTTAAAAAAAAGCATAAGTGAGTATATGATTCATTATGAGGTGTTGTTGAGAGGCTCTATGTAGTGTTATGAAGTAAAATAAGGTTCACTATTACAGTTATTATAATATTCTCAGCTTGTGAAATGATGATGATCTCAAACGTTTTCACAGGCCGCAGTTTGATATCACTCTATCACTAATATATCACTATCACTAATGCTCACTATTGTGTGCATTTAAAAAAAAAAAAACGTGCGTTCACATTATGAAAATGTGTGAATTTGCAAGGGAAGTAAGAAATGGAAAGAGAAGAAAAAGAATACTGGGCCAGAAAACAAGAGTTATACTATACCACATTCGTGACGGCTCGCACCCTCCAACACGTGATGTACAACTGTGATATTAATTGGCAACATCGTTTCATGAGCTCGCAATTACAAACTAACCCTCAGCAAAGCTCGCCTCCACGGATTGCTCGAGGCACAAAAAGACATACTCTTTCATTTCCATGTTTTTTCTCTCCTGCACAATTCGACCACGAAGCAGTGGGAGTGTCTCACAAACGGCCTCAGCTGGCAGACAGGGGCCTACACCCCGTGTCTCCATCATACGCTCCCTGTCCACGTGCCCAGTGTGAGCCCCTTCATGCTGCTCAATTACTGATCGAATCAGGACACATGATTCACTTTGTCTCAAGTCTCCTCGGGCGATCATTTAGCTGCGGCTATACGTGTGCAGAGACAGAGAGAGAGAGAGAGAGAGAGAGAGAGACACACACAAATTCTCATCCATACGACTGTCGCCGCCAGCGTCATTCTTTCAAATCAGGCCTAATCAGTTTAGCCGTCTGCTCCTGTTCCTCATATCCGCTACAACGAGACAGACATTCTTTAGATCACAATGATAATAATCAGAGGCTCTCCTAACTCATTTTGTCCCCGAGCGGCCGTGCACCTGAAGACGTATCAAAGATGACGAATGATCTTTATCCGCAGCCGCAGGTGTTGTGCGCGAGCCGGTTTTAAGTGCGGCGAGTGCTGCTCTGACACTAATGTCCATGCATGAGTCAGGGCCCTGATTATCCCTCAATTTAAAGATCCCGTGTGACTGCAGGGGGACAAGGACTGGGAGCACTCTGGCGCGCGTGCCACACGGATGCAATGAAGCACAAAAAAAAAAAAAAAATACAGGCGAGAGTGCAGGCGCGCCCCCCGCGCACACAGGTTACATCATCTCTCCTTCCACCTTGTGATCCAGAACGTCCGTGCGTAACCTCTGCCTGGGCTCCGAGGCCGGGGTCACGACGGTACCACAAATGACAAAAAAGCCCTGCGTGGTCACATCTGGTTCACTGTGGCAGGGTTTTGTCTTCCAGCTACAGGAGGCGGGGACAGAATGCCGCAGACAATTCCCGCTAGCTGGCCACAACACAGCAGGACCGCTCGTCCGCGTCACTAAGTGACCTGACGCCTAATAACACCGATTGATCGGCCGTCCGGCTTTTGGAGGAAAAGCTTCTCTGGAGAGAGAAACTCTCAATCTCACGAAATTCTCACGTATCCGTGGACAACCCCAAGGACTGCTAAATATAAAAATGTATTTTTTCGAGGCCGAGTCAAGTGCAAGCGTCAATTCCACCGTCGCCCCAGCTGCCGAAGATTCGGTATACAGGAGAAAAAAGGTGACCCAATTCTTTTCCCACCAGCGTGTCCCCGGTGCACATCCCTGGTGCCATAGCAACAAAGTTGCCCGAGTCACGTGACCGCACATACAGAAAAAAAGAGGGGAGAGTTCAGTGTGGCCCTTTGTGTCAAAGGAAAATAACACAGCCCACCGATCCAAAACACAGCCTTTTAACATCCTCCAGATCAACCACTTTCACATCAGCGTGGGCACATGCCCCTGAACCACCACTGGATGTAGCTTGGGGAAAATGGATTTCCAGCGCTTCATAGTCAGTTCTTTTTTTTTTTTTTTTTTTGCAATTCTCCATAATATGAAAGCGACGGATCCAATGACTACATGTAATGTGAAAGTGCTTGTTCTGCTGGAGCTCAAACAAAAGGTGAATCTTGGACTCAGATTCACCAGGTCACCAGAAAAAGGACTCTGTGTGTCCGTGTTGTGTCCACAAAATTGTTAAGCCCCAATTATTATTTTTTTGGTCAATGCTCCCTGGCAGTGCGGCCATTTTAAAAGCGGGAACCGACAGGCCGTCTCTGCTTCCTCCCCTGACGGTGATCAGCTTCATGGGGACATTTCATGCCGGAGCACAGGCAGGGCGTAATTGCTGGAAGGATAAGAATCCTTCCCCGACTTCCCACAAACTGTCAAATGTGTTTGTTGCAGCCCCCGGCCACATGGGCGCCTTTCTATCTCGCGCTACATGTTCAGCAAAGTCCTATTTCAAAAACACAAATAGAAACACAAGTGGCGACAGAATTGTCAATGCCCGTTTCATTTTAACCACAACGTGACCAAGGTACCCAGTGCCATAAAATGGACCAATGCCATAAAGCCCGGTATCGCAACAACAACAACAACAAAGAACTCTCCCCTATTATTCCAAATCAAAAGTGAGAAAATTGCCTCTGAGAGAGAGAGAGAGAGAGAGAGAGAGAGAGAGAGAGAGAGAGAGAGAGAGAAAGAGCTAAACAATGACGGCGCCATAATTACATTGGCTCAGATGAGGACGGCGGAGAGGGAGACGACAAGTGCGGCGGAAAAGTGACGGAGCATAATTAGAACCGCCACCGCCCGCAACAAGAGGAGGACTAATGAAGGCCTGCCACGAGGAGGGCAATCCTGCCGCAGCCTTCTCTGCTGGATGCGTCCAAATCAACGCCTTCCTCTCCGGGCTGCAGACCCGGAGCAGGAGGCCCGAGACGACGTTTAAAATCAGTGTCGGTGCTGATGCCGACTGGGAAGGGATGGAACCGCCATCATCCCATCCGTCTCCAGCTTTTACACACAGAGAGCGGTGGGGGGGGGACACACGTGTAGAGGAGGAGAGACTAGAACAAATAAGAGGAGGAGAGAAAATACTCGAGCACAATACCGTTACACACATGTGGATTACTGTCGAAAATATGTGGGTTAATAACCGCTTGTACGTAATCCCGACCGTGCCGCCAGTTACAAAATTCTTGGACCTGGAGAATGTAAAGTGAGCTGGAAACTGGAGAAACATGTTAATACCAGGTTGGAATTAAATCAGGTTGGAATCTGGATGAGAGACACACGTTTAAATGCAAGTGGGAAATGGTGTCAAAGGTGAGAGGTCAGTTATAGGGCTAAAATGAGACAAAAAAAAAAAAAAAAAGCAAAGGAGCTATTTTTATCAGTGTCAGTGATATCTTTAAAAATAAATCAGCAAGAGAATTAAGTACGATATTTATTTGCTGACTTTAAAAAAACAAAAAACAAAGGAGGACTTTGGTGTTGATGACTGCCCGCGTTCCAATTAAGGTGTTTTCACCAACTCTTCATGCACAGCGTACTTAATGTGTGATGTGGCATAAATAGAAAGCGAAGGCGGATTAGGTATGAGGCTGAAGGAGAGCAGGAGAGCTGCAACACTGGCCTGCTCTACCTGGCGGGTCGTTCCACCAAGAATCTGAGTACAGTGATTGAATAGTACAAAAAATAAAGAAGCAAGAATACAAAACTGCATCGGTGAGACCATGGAATGGAAAATTGGCACCGTCAGCCAGAGAGCCCATTGTAGACCTATGAGGCCCCTGCAGGAGAGCACGGGGCCTTATTGCCTCTGGGCTCCTTTGGACAGAAAAGGCCACGAATACGACCAATCTCCTGCTTTTTCACTTTTTTCTGAATTGATTTTGCAGCCTTGCCAGGAAAAGGCGAAACGAGAGAGGACAAAAGAAAAAAGAGAACGATGCTGCTAAAAGCGCTTCGCTTTTGACTCCCTTCGTTTTGAATGGCTCACACTTTTCCGAACGCACGCCAGGAATAAACAGCCGAGGCAAAAAAAAAAGAAAAAATCGCGTGACGCTCAGCTTCAAACCCACTACGCTGCCGTTTTCAGCATTTTTGGCCCGAAGCCGACACGTCAAGCGAGCTTTCGTTTCTGCCGCACCTGCACGCACACATGCACACAGACACACAATGCACGAGCTGTGTATAATTGATGAGCACAGCAGTAGGTTGGAACCATGAGAGGGACCAGAGAGCCATCACATTGAAATTGGCATTCGTCCGACCTTTTACAGCCATGTTGCCATCTGTGCGTGTGCGTGCGCACGTGTGGGTGCGCGCATGCGTGTGCCTGTGCGAACATGTGTGTGCGCGCGCGTGTGTGTGGGTGGGTGGGTGTGTGGAGGATGCTTAGGTGGCAGGTGGCAGGGAGGAATGTGTGAACGCTGTGAGGAGACCAAGTGGCAGAGACGATTAAAAGACTCTTCATGGATGCTTTGAATGTAACAGGTGATGAAGAGGATGATGAAGATGATGATGAAGATGAAATGAAACAGAATTTGCCGGCGCTGAGCAGCAGTGTGGACAAAACTGCTTCAGGCCAGGAGAGCGTTTTTTCTCATTTTGGCTGGGGGTGTTCTACATGGGTAATTGTGTTGGGGTGTTGTGTGACACACACTCACCACACACACGGGACCGCCCCACGACGGCAGGAATGCACCTCGAATCCCAGCTGCCACTCAAACATTTGACTCCAGACAACCGACAGACAGAGAGTTTGTCTGTGAAAGGTCGAGCGCGCGTAACCTCGGGCTAACCGCGCGGTAATATATGGACGAGTGGCATTTTCCATACATTAGGAAGAAAATGTCACGCACGCTGCGCAGCCCGGGGAGCCTCGCGGGGCTCAGATCGGGCGCGCGCCCGGGTGCGCGTGCGCGCCGTCCTCAGACACGGTGATCACGCAAGCGTGCGTTTAGTGACTCTTCCTCACCTCCCTCTGAGATGATTAGGAAGGTAAAGAGCAACAGCAGCAGGGGAGAGGGAGGTACAGATGTCAGCCCCCTGTCCCTGGTGCCCTCTCAAACCGACTATAAGCACGAAATGTATATTAACGCAGCTTACAGAGTGGGTTCATATGACCCACTCCGGTCCTTTGAAGGCAGAAGGGCCCGCGTTGGAATCACGCATTTTTCCACAGACTTTCGAAATATAGAAAAGCCGCCCGGGAGGCAAAAGCTCCCCGTGGAAGGCCACAGGGCGGAGCGCCAGGCCACGGCCCGGAGGGGTGAAGGTTCCAGTTCGGCTGGATCTGAACGAGTGGGAACAAATGTCCTCGCCACACGTTGGCACTCGTTTCCCCGAAGGCTGAACCCAACTGGCCGGCTCACAGAGAGCGGACGGCAGCCATACCTTTGATAGATCGAATAAAATAAAAGCAGGCCAACAACTCCATCTTCCACTCTCTCTGCTCCTTTTCTTTTCTCTCCCATCCATCCTCCTCTCTCCGGGGTGTCGCTCTCTGCCGGAGCATTTAGCCGATTGTGTGTCTGGCTGTCCCTCTCGCTCTCTCCGACTGCGCGACTCCCTCTGCGTCACCACGAACCCGGCTGCTCAGAGGCCACCGGGGAGCAGAGCCTCAGCCGCCATCCATCAAAGCGTTCCCGGAGAAAAAAGAATCGCTGGGTCCCTTTATTGAATGTGTCATTACAGCTGCCCATTAAAGAAGAGTAAAATAGACCCGAGGACGAGCTGAGAGGTGTTGCTAGGCAAGGTTAGAATTGTTTTTTTTTTTTTTTAATCTGTATGTTTTTTCTATATGGTTATTAATTGCCTGACAAACTAAATAAATATATTATTTATGTGTAATGGGGTGTTATAGCGGTTAGGAATCTTAACCGGCCTCAAAAATAAATGACAATAACAAATGATCTCCGTTTCCTTTGAGTTTGTGCGTATATAATAGACAAGACTAGAAAATAAGAACTGGAATGAGGCTAAGTGAATCTGAGCGCCATGCATCTCAGCCGTTAATCTTGACCTGTTCGGGGCAACTTTAATTTATATTCAAATCATATTTACGTTCACATTTGCATAATCCAAATTCAGTCCCTGCAAAAGGGAAACAAGAGCGAAGCACAATCGGGACTCAACAGAGCGAGACAGTGAACCCAATTACTGATGACTGGGAAAGCATTCCTGGCTGCAAACGCTGTCACACACACACACACACACACACAATACAGACACAACAACACAACACCCAAGGACAAAAACTCACAAGGAGACCTTATGCCTTCATAGAAATGAAGAAAAAGCACGTTAATCCCCCTTTTTCGATCACGTACCTCAGAGAGAACACTGAAACGACCTCATTAACATATAACACACTTTTACACAAAAGTACGGAAATATCGTGTTGGAAAATAAACGTAGAGAGATTTCACTCCCGTGCCGTCTACCTGCAAAAGGGCTTTAACAAGAACCTTCGGAAACAACTCTTCCCTGGTTCTGGCTTCTATGGCAGCCGGTGCAAAACTAACAGGAGCGACAAAAATGTGACAGAAAAGTGACCCCCCCCCCCCCCCGCCCTCCGGCTCTTATTATTAGCTCTACTGGTCCTGACCCCCTGTTTATTTTTCTCTCTCCTCCATCTGACTTCTTCCCCCTCTCCCCATTTTGGCTCTCCCTGCATCTTTCTCTCCGTCCCCTCACATTTTTTTTTCCTAGTCAAGACAACATAGGGCTTCTCTTGTTCCGTCGCCATGGGAACGCGACGCTTTCTCGTCACATTCCCCAGAACAACCCTGACCCCTGTCTCCAAGGCACCCGCAGGCGGAAAATGAAAGTCTCTGGCTTTCGGTCGTTAGGTTTTTGGAGTTAATTGGCAAATGGTGGCGTGAACATCTACTCCACATCAACAGGTTAGTGTGTTGACATTCAGCCTCACGGAGCTGAGTGTGTGGCTGAAGATGCAGAGGGAGCAAAAATAAGCTGGACTACTGGTGAGGGAGACATGCCTCGGGGCAGAGGGTTGCCAGTTTGAGGCGGACTCCCCCTGGAAACATGGATGAACCCCCTACTAACAAAAGAGACTCCACCTAATGCCCATGAGCAAGGCACTTACCCCCCCCCCCAACATCTGCTCTCCGAGCGCTTCGCAGCTGTCCACTGCTCTGTGGCCTCGCATGCGCCACAGATGGGATAAATGCAGAGACCTGGGCGTTGTGTTTGAGCATGTGCATGTTTGTGTGGGACGCTCCTCGCTCAAACATAGCGATGGAGGAGTAGACCAACTCTCCCCTCCTCTCTGCATCTCCACCTCTCTAACTCACGCGTTACATTTGGCCTGCGGTCACACGAGCCAAGGGTGCTGCCAGGATCCGAGAGGGAAAGAGGGAGGGGCGAGTCGGGGAAGTGCCAATAAGCCCAAATACACAACAAGGCCCGAAAGGTCTGGAGAGACATGAAGGCGGAACAGGTGAAAGTCGGACAGCTTGACACGCCGCTCGTAGCCGGGCAAACCAAAACGAGACCAAAATATCTCCGGCCCCAGGTGTGGAGGACACCAGGGGCTGGAAAGGTGGACCAAAGAGCCGGGACATCCATCACTGTCAGATCCGGGAGTCTAATCACACTCAATCCGAGCATCAAAGTATGGAGTGTAGAGCTGTGATTTGAAATGACATAGTGTCATATTGTGCCGGCAGGTGTTGGCACTTTTCTGATGAGTCACTGTGAGCGAGTTTCTAAATTCAGTGGCCACTGCAGGGAGAACAGATAGAAGCTAACAACCTGAGAGGGAGACCAGAACAAAAAGGAACATTTCCCTTTTGGAGACAGAGGCAAAGCCGCTTTATTTGCTTGAATAAATTAAACAGGCAAGAGGAATTATTTCCATTCCGCATTTCACACCCTCCGACTTTCAGAAAGTGCGCAGGACGAAAACTGCGAAAAAAAAAAGGCTCAAGTCAACACCAGCCCCCAACCTTCCTCTGCTAGACCTGCTCTGCGATGTAAATGTTGCGAAAAAAAAAAAAAAACATAAACGCGCATAAAAATATGTTTGTTCTCGCAATTTGTGATGCATGATGCGTATACATCATCTGTGACTCTGGACAGAGTGTTTGCTCTTAAATCCATTCAGATCTCGCAGCCACTAAGTGCAGGATTGTGACATGTATAGATTTGTATGCATTAGCATCATTGGTGTCTTTTAGCCTCTGGCAAATGCCATTACACCCAATTTATAAATAATGTCAGATCATTGAACAGCTCCATCACAATGGCTTTGTCTGGGCTAAAATGTTATAGTAATATAATAGGAGTAGGTGGATAGACAGGGATCAGGGGCTGAGAGGAGTTAAATCATGGGACAGATACATTATTCTGTCTCTTATGCTGTGCACACAAAATCAATGTAATGATTTTTGATGATTAATCCCTCAATGAGGGACATATTTAGAAAGGATCAACATCTGTTTAGGCCACATCAGTGACGATTCCTCCCGGGTGACAACAAACCAGATTTTCTGACCAAAAAAACATCAAGGCCACAAAGCATTCAAACATTCACACTCACATCATAGAGGAAACAACAGCAGTCCTCCTGTTTAAGGGGTTTCATGGAGCGTTGTTGTGTGTGTGTATGCCTTTGTACTAATAAAAATATACACAAACTGTGACTATAGTTGAAGATAATAATAAAAACAATTAGGATGTTGACATTACCAACATTTACGTGATTTGTATGATGCCAGAAGCAGATCATTTGGCCTTGAACTAATAACCTCAAGCACAGCTGAAGAGCAGATTAGAGAGTTTGTAACAATATATTTCAGACTTTTGGTGTTTCGACATGGCACTGACATTTACAAAATGATTGAGGCAAGTTGCCAGACTCTGGTGCCCAAATGCAGGTTTGCGCCACATTTGCAAATTCTAATTCTGCATTCTTTCGTAAAGCCTGCTATTAATAGAAGGAGCAGATTGTTTCCTCTCAGCTTTTTTGCTTTTATGGCAGCTTTTTTTTTTTATTGTTTGGTAAACATGCTCTTGCGTTTGGCTGTTTGTTCAGAACTCGTCTCAGTCATAAACTAAAGTGGAGCCAAATAAATCAATCATTATGTGCAAGTGCATGTTTTATGTCCCTATCAAAACATTGACATTGACAAAAATAATAATATATATATATTTCCCAGGGCCCCAGTAAATTGTATATACACAGATACATTATAATATACTCTGAGGGTCAATCTGATGCTACACACGCAGCCATGGGCCACAAAAACACCAGATTCATCTAAAGTTGCTGAATAATAATAAAGCTGATCATTTATCCGAGCCACATAGATAGTGGTTGGTTAAATGTGGCCTGTCACGACCAAATTAAACATGTATCCATCCTTTATTCTCCTATGCTGTTTATGCATTGAGGGGTCTCAGGGGGATACAGGTCCCAGCTGAGAGGGGGGGGAGGGGCAAGAGACAGGGGACACACTTTAAACAAGCACACCCAAATTCAAAAAACAGCCCAGAGGTGTAATTCAATTAGAGGATTCAGTGAAGATATAAATAAACTTGAGGAGGGGCCAACAGCAAACTAGGAGTTTTCTGAGACCGGACCCTGATGTGTGTGTGGGCGTGCGTGTGTGTGTATCATTATTCTCTGAAAGTCCAACACAGATCTATGTACAATAATCTCATCTCTAATTGTGTCTGCCACTTTTTATCTCCTCTCTGCACAATGCACTGGTTTGAGGGATGTCCTGTCATCCCATGAGACAAAATAGAAGAATAAGAGCCTGCCAGGATAAGACGTGTATGTGGATGTGGGAGTAGAAAAAGAGAAGAAGCAATGCGATGGATTTCCAGCGCGCGCCGGCTGAGAATGAAAAAAAAGGGGGGCAGGTGCCTACCTGAGGTACCGCAGCGGTTCTATGGTTTCTGCCTCCGCGGAGCTGTGGTTCATCTTGTCCATCTCTTGTCACCCGGCACGGCTCGGCAAATTCAGAGAAATTAAGAGAGAGAGAGAGAACACTTCCTCTCCGAGACTGTGAGAGAGCGCGTGCGTCTCTTTGCCTGGGAACAGATAAACACTGTGAATGGTTCTGCGGCTCTCTGGCTTCACACACTGGAGGAGAATGAATGGATCTTGCCTCTGTATCTCTGTCTCTGTCTGTGTGTCTCTCTTTTTCCCCCCCGATGCCTCCTCACTCTCTCTGATAAAAAACAGCTGGCTCTCTGTATCAGCTGCGCTCACCGGGAAATCAGCCAATTAGGAAGCAGGAGGACCGGAACCCGCCGGCTGATTGGCTGACGATGCTGTGATCTCGGGTCTTCGACTCATCCAAAGGTGCACCCCCCACACTACACTTTAAAAGCACACAAACACACACACACACACAGAAAAACAGTCACTCATATTCCACAGTGGCAGAAGCATCCCCTTGATGTAGAACACAGAGCGAGGGAAGAAGCACTCGAGTGACAGAGGGAGGAATGTGATGTTTTAGAGAGAGATAATAACACCCAGAGTGGGTACTCGGCAACAATTCACAGCTCCATCACACATGTTTGATGACATGAAGAAAAAAAACAAAACATCAAATAACCACAACATGATTTTGATGCATGCAGAATAATCATGTTGGTTTAGGACACCGATCACAGCCATCTAGCATTATAATATAACATTATGACACACAAACATAGAGGCTAAGCACATACACGCACATACACAACGATGCGGGATTGGTGGATGTATCCATAGAAACTGCAGAGGCCAAAGAACTACAAATAACACACGAGAGCCCACGCCTTCTTTTTCTACCAGGTTACAGAAATGTACCTGTTAGTGAGAGTGAATTCCTGTGAGGAAAGTAGAAAACGACGGTACAGACAGATTGTTGGTGTATTCTGCCACCTATCGATTATATTATATTACTACAGTTTAAAGCAAGTCACGACAGATTCACTGGGAGCTGGAGTTGGAGCAAGTTCGGCCACAAGGGGGAGACAGTGACTGTGTTTATATGGACACCTATGACATGACTATTATCTTAAAAGAGACAATTTAATTTTTATTTTTTTTAAATGAGTGCCAATAGAATATCCCATTTACATATCACAGCGCAAAGTCTGATCATGTCCTAAGGTCTACATAATACTCATGTCCATGTAAACACAGTCGACAAAGATGTATCATGGAAAGAGCCAACAATTGAATGATATACAAATTATATATATATACATATATAATTAGGATGAAATATAGATTTAAAGGAGAGGCGAACACAAAGAAGGAAAATAAAGCTGGGTTTGGTTGAAGGGAAGGAATCAAACTTTGATTCAAACCCACGTAGGAACATATGCAACATGAAACAAAGGGGAAACTATTTTGAATGTATAGCTATTTCACAGTAAGTGACGGCTCAACCGAATAGCAGTGTAGTAACCAGGAAAATGTTAAACCTGACTAGGCTCTTGCCTTTCTTTTTTTTTTTAAGCCATGTACATTTTTTCCTCACCACCCAAAGTTTGATATAAATACATAACCAACAATAACGCCATATAAATGTTCACTAATTTGTTTTTTGACAATCTGAACAAACAGGGAAACCAGTCTTGAAGTAGGGGTTAAAATTAGTTTTATTATTATTTGATAGAGCAGAAAAAAAAATAAAAAAAATTCTCATACATGGTTTTCTTTTCCATTTGGGCTGAACTGCCTTTTTTGTTGTAAGCAGCACTGTGACCCAACATACGGAATGATGATATTGTCGTCAAACAGCAGCAGCAGCAGGCAGTAGTCAGGACAGCACAGGGTTACACACACTAGCAGGGCACAAAATGATGGGCTCAAACCATTTTTTGCCATATTTTTGCATCCACAAGACGCGGGGCTGCTACTTTCTGCCTGTCAGGAATGTACAGACAACCTGGAAGATTTTCCAATGCTACTTTTGAGACAGAAACATCCAATCTCGAGTAACTTCAATGATCCACTTTGTTTGCGTGTATTTCTATCAGCGCATAGTGTATGTTGCACTGTCCGAAATGAACCCCCCCCCCGCGTGCGCCGATGGAAGGACACACATCGCCAGATGCCCCGTTTACCTAAGAGCAAGACGATCACTGAGCTAATGAGTGCACTCTGGATACAGGACATACATCCTTACAATGACACATCAGAGACTATCACATCATGGATGTATTAGCAAGTCCAGACTAAAAAAAAAAAACAGGACAGCAAGACTCTGGTCTTCAATTACACACTGATGAGATAATAATGACTTTTGTTTCAATGTGAAAAGGAAACACTTGAAGGGAAATAAGCCAGTTGTTTTTATTTTGGCTTTAAACTTAGTGCTTTCTAAATATCCAAATTTTATTTACTTTTTTCCTGCTGCTTAAATTTAATACATCAATATTTTACATTTTTATGTCATTTCTACGAGTGGCGGGGTTATAAAAAAAAAAAAAAAAAGAAAAGAAAAGGCGGACCACCCCGTGATGGGAAATAAAAGATGGGACATGGTTGTGTATTAAAGTCCTTGAGCAATGGGAACTCGATGTGGGACATACTGTACATCACTAGCTTATCCTGTGCTGCTGCGACCTGGTAAAAATGCACTGTAGCTCAAGTGAAAGGCATAGTTAGCTCGATTCAAGGACCCGACATAAATCATACACACCTTAATGTTAAAGACTAAGAAGTTCATGTCATTTGTTGCTATAGGGTTTTTTTTTGTTTTTTGCATAACTACATTCTGAAAGCTGTCCAGCTTCTCTCAGACCAATCGTAGGGATGAGTGGGAGCCACTGGACACAGGAAACAAATTATTTTTATGTAGAGATCCATTCAAACTTAGGGCATTAGCATATATCTTCACTAACATGACCCTATAAATAAACCCAGAGACAGTTTGTCTATAGAAGAAAAATAATGCACCACAACCTATGACTAAAAGCAAAACAATGTCAAAAATACGACATTCCTTACGCCCCCTCAGTTTAGCATGAATTCATGTTTATATCCAGAGAGGGTTCAAATAAACTAGAAACCTTCTAGCAGAAGGGATTCCATTTGGGCTCCACTAGTTCTTTGGAAGGTTTGTGTTTTTGTCTTTATCAATATTCAATAAGAATAGTCCTCCAAACCTATGCTCCGTGTTTTTTTTTGTTTGTTTGTTTTTTTACACGAGTCCGTGAAACCTTAAACTTAATTTTTCCTCTTCATCTTTGAAAAAAACTAAAGTATTTAAAAGTAGGCCACAACATGGAACCCAGCAGATGTAAAACCACCTCAACAGTAACGATAGTCTGTAAATTCAGACCTCGACAAGAGGCCACTTCCAAAGTATCAGGGAGCACAATGTTTCAATATTCCAAAACACAGTATATGACTTACAGAAGAAATGACAAAATCCTAACATTCAGCCATACAAAATAATCCAACACGTATCGTCTTCTCCACTATACACGGCGTGGTTTAGAGAGAAGAGGCAGTCTGTGTGAAGGTCATTTTTTTTTGTTTGTTTTTTTTTTTTTTTTTAACAGTCCATTTTTTTTTATTTATTCCTTTTTGCAAAGCTGAAGCTGTTATTCTGTGGATGGTCCTTGAAGTTAAACCATAAATCCCTGTTAGGAAGTCTTCAGTGAAGTTCATTTTGGCCACAACATGGGCCCAGGTCTGACTGGCTCAGACTGGAGAGGGGGAGGATGTAAGGCCAATGTTTTACCATGTAGGAGAGCGATTGTTGTTCTATCCCCGCCTAATCCAGAGGCAGGGGACCTCGGGGATTGTGTGGTAACATCCTCTTGGTAAGGTGGGAGGGTCAACCAATATACATGGAGGGCGAGGCAACATCACTAGAGAGGTTTGGAAAAATTGTATATGCCCGAGTTTAATCCAGCTCTCAGAAAGGTACCCAAAAATCCTCCTCGTATCCCAGAATCCCAAGCGGTGGCAACACAAACTCCAAAATTGGGATGCAGGACTCGGGTGTGGAAGATGGTAGTCGAGAAGATCTGAGGAAGTGATGGAGGAACACCTCCGTCCCACAAAAAAAAAAGAGGCAAGAGTCCCCCGCACCATCGTGGCCAGAGACATAGAAGTCCATAGAAAGGATTAGAATGATAATGAGAATGGCTGTTATTGATATTACGAGGGATAATAGTTATGGTGTCAAAAAAAGAGTAGGGTTGTATTATTTCCATGTGTTGGCTGCTTGGGAGATGGAGCGGGAGGGAATCATGTCCAGCAGGTACTCTCGCTGACGCTCCACGGCGGAGGAGCTCTTATGGGCGGACAGGCTGGGGTTCACGTAGGCCATGGACACACCTGAGAGGGGGGGAAAAACACAGCAGGGGGTCAGTGTACCAAATATTATTATAATAAGTTATTTTACACCGATTCTATAACAAAATAATACACAGTCACAGCATTTTTTGACTTTGGCGAGAAGAGGGCAATTATAAATTAGAGATGAGTGAATGACAATATTTGCCCCAAGCCAAGAAAGACTATTAAAGAAATTTAAATAAAATGGTTTGCCTTGAAGATATGGAGAGAAATAACAGGGAGTGACAAGAGAGGAATTTAAAAGTGGCTCATTAGCCCAAAGAGGAGCAACCTGTTTGTCTACCTGTGTTTCCACCACTCTGCTTCCTCCATGCTGCCACATTGCCCTGGTTACTGCTGCTGCCGCCGGCGCTGACCTTTGCCCCCTGCTGCAGCGGGCGTGCTGCGGCGTGTTTCCCCGGCCGGCCGCCCAGCGCTGCCGCCGTCACCGCGCCCTGCAGCTGAGAGGAGGTGAATGAGTGCACCACACCGCGGGACCTCACTGCCGACTGGATGTGTGACAGCTGACTCTGTGCGGAGAGAGAGAGGGATGGTGACAGAGGTCTTGGTTATGGATTATATATATATATTTTTTATAAATAAATGGTTTTGACCTTTAACCACAGTATCGGCCCATTAAGGCCCCGTGCTAACCTGCTTAATGGAGGCGTGGTGGGCAGACACGGGCCGGTGCTGCATGGCGGCCCGGACCTGCTTGTACTGCTGGGACACCAGCATCTCGCTCTTGGACATGGAGGAGGTGCTTTTAGAGAGAGAGGAGGTGGAGGAGGAGGAGGAGGCCGCCTGCTGCAGGATGCGCTGCTCGATCTCCTGCTCCTGTTGGAGCGCCTTAACGAAGGCCGCCTTCAGGCGACTGGTGTGCTCGGCCTTCAGGGCCTTCTTCTGATTGGATGACATGCACTGGTCGCAGAGGATGGTGCCGGCCTTCTCCTTTCTCCAGCGGGAGGTAAAGTCTGTCTTGCACTGGGCACAGGTGTGTGGCTCTTTGGGAATGGAGCTGGCCATTGCTGCGGCTGGGCCCAGATTCCCTGTGTAACAGAGAGATTCTTTAGATGCCAGGTAAACCATTCACACTTGCCATGAACGCACCACCAAATACATCACGGCGACAAACTCGATGCAGCAGGATCCACTCACCCCTGCCATGCATCTCCAGAAGTTTTTGCACCACCTCCTCCAGCCCCAACAAGTAGATGAACTCATTGTTGACGGCCGAAGGCAGGAAGTTGAATTCTGGGGCGGAGGGTTTGGGTGGAGGAATCTCCAACAGCGTCTTCTCCAGCTGCTTGCGCAGGGCCAGCTTGGCGGCCGCCTGCCGGCTGGCCGGGGAGTCGTTGACGGACGACACCGAGGAGCCCTTTAGGCTGGTGGGAGAGGCCTGGACACAAACAATAAAAGTCAATTTCAGGTATAACCCACGGGGACGACAGGAACAATATTTTTTATCATAACTTTGCGGCATCTTCACCTGAGGGATGTTGACCATGACGTTGCTGTTGGCCACGTTAGCCACCCGAATGAGTCCCTGCTGAATGATCCTCTGGCCCTGGACCTGGACATTGGGCACAGGAGCCCTGGGAGCGAGCAGGAGTGGAGGAGGGCCGGAACCACTGTGCTGCTGCTGCTGCTGACGTAGACTGGCTATCTGCTGAGGAGTAACTGCAATGGGCTGATAAAAGACAAGAGAGGTAGACGTGAGACCCAACCACGAGAGGAAACGACACAACGGGGATCAAATGAGTAAGATTTAGAGGGTGAGACAGCTTTGCCACCCACTAACCTGGGCTCCTCTGACCAGAGGTGGCATGACAATCTGAGAGTTGTGTTTGGACGGGATATGTTGCCCACCCCTCACTAACGGAGGAGGGATCACCGTGCCTGAGCTGCGACCGGTCACCTGATAAAACAAGAATAAATGCATACTATAAATATCAAGATTATGCATTAAAGCAGGACACCTTTGGGAATTTAGAATTGCGAAAGACTCGGCTGTCTTCCAGTGCAGCCACGACGAGACAGGCATTCACAACAGGCGTGCGTCCATGCTGTATTGGCTACCTGGAGGGGTCCTTTGCTTGATGTGATGCTTCCTCTCACCAAAGGAGGAGGAGTGGCCACTGAGCCGGTGGCCTACGGATTAACAGGGTGGAGTATTAGTCGATAAACCTGTATGTGCTTGAAGGTACAAGTTAGCAGAAATGTCTTCATTGGCCATGTTAATTGGAAGAAGTGTGTGCATGTTCTGTTAGTCCAGTAGTTAATAATAAAAAATAAAAAAAACTGTACTACGACTGAGGTTTTTTTTTTTTTACCTTCTGTGAAGCGCTCTCCTTCTGGATCTGGCTCTGGCGGAGTTTCTTCAGCAGCACCAGCTTGGCCTCCTGGAGTCTCAGTTCTTCCTTGAGCTGTTTGATGATACGCTCCCTCTCCTCAGGAGAACTCTTCTACATAGACAGTAACAGAATGAAGAACTCTTATGGGACCTTTATACTACTCATTATTAGGTCTTAGCTACAACTCGGGATAGTCATCAAATAACCCAAACAAATGCTTCCACGTTTTCTGTTATGACAATGGACAATACATTTTCTGTATAAAGTTTAAATTCTGCTCTCCTACCATAAGTTTATCTGTGTCAGTCTTTGAGAAGCAGTGGCCGTTCATGACAGGACTGGATGGCTCATTGTCTGATAACACGATCACGTCATCTGGTGATGGCGGCTGCCGCTCCTTCTTAATGTCACTGAGGAGGGAAAAATGTAAAAGACGGAAAAGAATAATATTCGTTATTATCGTTATTGTCTTCAAGCAACCGACATTCAACATTCTTCCATATATTTCAGTCTAAAAAAAAGTGAACGCCATCAACAGCCACTAGCTGTAGTTGTGTCCATTGTCCAATAGATGGCGATATATGTTAAGGATTTGATCCTGTCCCAGTAGACATTTGCTCTGGGACACAAAACAAGAACCAAGAGATCAATAATGGGAGTAATGGCGACGGGGGAAAATCACAATAAGCCATTATCTCCCGTAAAGGCGGACTTCCTGCTCTCTGCCTTCCAACACAATCACTCACAAACATCATGCAAACAAAGGTCACATTTGCAAGATGGTTGGTTTTTTGGGGTTTTTTTTTTTTTAAACAAGGAAAAGGGTTAAGCCCTAAGATAGAAAAAAATATGACGTGGCTTTGTTGTCAGGCCGAGGAGAACAATGGCAACTAGTAGCAAGCTACACACGGATCAATCAGGAGAGGGGGTGGAGGTGCGTAGCGGATGGTTGTAATTTTACAGCGCTTGAATTATGACGGAATAATAAATCCGCCTCGATCACAGGAAGGATCCTGTCGGGTTTTGAGGGGTGGGTGCGTTTGAAACTAGACGCCCAAGGAAAAGCGGTGGAACTGGCGGAGGATGAGTTAAGGCAGGAGCGGTGATGTTCGTGATATACGACGGTGTGCCAGAGGTTGGGAGGGTTGTGCATGTTTGCAATAAAAATGTGAGGAGCTGTGCACGCACACATGCAGAAAAAGTTGTACAATTGTCCAGGCCCCGTCGCGTGCGAGAGGCCTCGCGTCTTCAGGGCTCAGCGTACCACCCAGCCAGGGCCTCACCCCTCCCCTGCCTCGGTGGCGAGGCCTGAGGCCTAGCCGGGCCGGCTGCAGCCTGGGCCTCGGCTCTCTCCTCCCACCCGGCTGCCGACACCAGAGTCACACGCCGAGAGGAGCCGAGGTCCGCCGGAGACACTGGAGCGGGTGACAGGGAGGGGGGGAGGGGAATGCGTGGCCAGGAGCCAACCTATTGTGCACACTCTCTCCGTCACTCACTCACTCACTAACTACTTCACACTCCCCTCCCCCACCCTTACTTGTTCATCTTTTATACTCCACTCCAACTCACTGACTCAGTTCCTTTGCAGCCTTGCCTCTCCCCTGTCCCTCTGCCATCGTCTCCGTCCCACACACACACACACACACACACACACACACACACACACACACACACACACTTCTCTTAAGGTCAGCTACGCAACGATAGCCGCGTCCTCTACGCTTGGCCATATGACGAGAGATTTCTTTCTCAGCAGACTAAACGATCACAACGTGAACCACAACAAACATCGTGTCATAACATTAATTAGCCCAGCCACCAAGAATACATTTAATCCATGTTCCCACAATGCAAAGTTCCTGGAATGTACTTTCCTCTGTGCGTTCCTATTCAAATCTGCGTTTGAGATCATCGATATTCTAAGAATGCTCCTAAAGCATGAAGGGGCAACAGCGTTTCGCCTCAGTTCTGTATACATTCAGCACACATAGAATAAACTAGAGTAAAACAGGAGTCCAGTTAAAGCTCCATCATCTCTCTGAAAGCATGACATGGACCAGCTTGGGGAGTTAGCAACGACTCTATTGAGAACAGCTTACACAAGCATCACAACACACACACACACACACACACACACACACACACCAGCTTGGTTATGTAAGGTCCAGTGTTTCTGTATGCCTCCACTTCCCCCATCATGGCTTCACACTGACCCCACTGCTGGTCTGCTGAATCAGTCATTATTGGGTGATGTTCAAAATACAATTCTAGCCATGTAAGGCTCTTCAGATGAATGGAATTCTTGGGACTATAAATATTTGGATTAGATGCAATTGCCAAAGATATGTTTGGATTGGCAGATATGGCCCATAACAAAACATTATCAAAAATGATCACCATCAATGGCAAATGATTTCATCCGCGTTTAAAGATTGAAGTTTGCTCCAAAGGGAAAGTTCAAGAAATCAAACGGTCAACTGGGTTTCTTTTGTTAGTTTTTTTCCCGAAAGGGCAAAACTGAGTTGATCTGAGGTAAAGCATTAAAAACAATAGTGACTTGTACCCCAACACTTTATCTGCACATATTACAAGCATCATCATGAGGAAAAGATCAGAATAGGCATCATTCTTTAACACAACTCTAATACATGGCGTCACAAGGAACTAAAGATAGCAGGGTATGCTGTTCCCTCTCAGTGCCGTTACTGTATTGCAACGTGCCATGGAGAATTGGGCTTGAATTGCGCTTCTCAAATGGTTTCACAAAGTTGGCTCATACAGACCAAGTCTTTTGTATACATCAGCTTGGTAATCACTTTCAAAGCGCACAAACACATGCCGAGGGTAAAGCAGGGGTCAAAGGTGAAGCCAGAGTGAAGTTTTGATGCAGCCGAGACCCAGTCAACACACTCCGGGTCGGGCTGAATCACCTCCCTTTTTCCACTCCGACTGCCATCATACCACTGTGTGTATTTATTGCTCTGCCAAACACGTCACATGACATCAGGCATTTCTCTGTGTGGTCATGTGACACACCCACCACCCCTCCCGGGCCCCTCCTTCCTCCAACGGCTCCTTCCAATGTGGAAACCATGGCAACAGCCAGTTGGAACCAGTTTGTGACACATAGCCTTCATTTTGTGTGAAGTGTGAGGCAGAGTTCAGGTGCTGCTGTGGGAGAAAATGGAGCCCGGGCCTCAGGAGCCTCAAACTTTTCAAAATGGGGGCAGCTCTGCCGAAAAACCACGCAGCGACTTCCTGTATAACTCCTGTCAGACCACTTGCTGCCGCAAAGGTAGGAACTCCAAAAAGGCCGCTCTGAGTGATTTGTGTGGACGAGCGGCACATGCAAGCAATGAACTTAGGGGTTGTGGTCCAACAACTCCTTCCAAGTTTTCACACACTAGGTCACATATCCTCTCTGTATTCCCTGATGATTATTTAACAACAGCCAAATAACTCCTGTCAGACCACTTGCTGCCGCAAAGGTAGGAGCTCCAAAAAGGCCGCTCTGAGTGATTTGTGTGGACGAGCGGCACATGCAAGCAATGAACTTAGGGGTTGTGGTCCAACAACTCCTTCCAAGTTTTCACACACTAGGTCACATATCCTCTCTGTATTCCCTGATGATTATTTAACAACAGCCAAAAAGACCTTTGCAGTTTGTGCCTTAAGAAAGACACTAGCTACTAAGAAAACAGGTGCATTTAATTTAATCAGTATAATGTGGACATAGTTGGCTGACTATGCAACTCAATGCTGTTTAGCTTACTTCAGGACCCAAACACACATAAATCAAACTCTAACCTTTTGGATGTGCTCATGTCGACTGGCTCGTCTCCGGTCTGCACCTCCACCTTGATGGTGGCCTTCACTTCTCCAGCCTTCAGGATGCTGGCTGCCACCTTCACGGCCTGTTCACTCTTTAGTTTGACGCCCTCAGCTCCAGGTTCCTCCAGGTCCAGGTCCAGGGGAGCTCCGGCTGCATCTCCCATCTCAAGCTTAACCCTTTTGCCATCCATGTCCTCGGGGGAGCCGGGGGGAGATCCGGGGTCCTTCTCCAGAGCTCGCTTCTGGCTGCGCGTTTGACGCACCACCTCCTCTGACATGGCTGCTCTCACCCTGAGGACGGACAAGAGGCAAACAGTCAACAACTGGCTAAATACAGTGACAAAACATGGGTACAAGTTTGTGCACTACCACAAAGACCAAGGTGCTGTCCCTGTGGGACTAAACAATGAACTACAGTAAATATATGTATGAGCAAACAGTGGCAGATTCCACAGCGCTTTCCAAATATGCAATCTTTTTATGAATGTACGGCACACTTCAGTGATAAAATTCTCTCTTTATACGAGTGCGAAATAACAACAAAGTTATGTTTGAATGTTAACTTGTTGCCAAATTAAAATTTCATATGGTATGTATGGACAGAAGTCGTGATTTATTTTTATTACTATTAAATGTAGTGCTAATAGAGGTTATCAAGAATATTTTTGGGGGAAATAGAGATGGCAAGCATAGGTCCAGCGACCTGTAAATCTTGCGGGCTAAACCTCACAAGCAAAGTTGTCAAGTTACAATGGCTGAGGAATAATTAGTACATATTGTGTGTCAGTAAACACGGTGGCGCATTTCTTGTGGAGCAGGAAATACAAATATCTATCAAGAGTCTATAAAGGTTCACAGCAGTACTTCAAAGGTCTAAGGTTTGCAGTCATACGTGAACTGAGGAGCTTTTTCGGCCCTATAAAGGGGATAACCCCCGAGGTTTATGGGTGTCTCCAGTCCTACTGCCAGTGTCCCAGACGCTGACCCAAATCTCACTCGGTACAGTAGCGCCACAGGATGAAAAGACCCACTTAACATTCAAGGAAAAACCTATTACACAGCAAAACATTTAGCACACAGCGCAACCGTCACCCCAGTGAAGGCCATGCACCTATTATAGAACGGGCCCGAACAGACTCACATTTTATGATAACAGTTATAAAAACTATGATGCTCATAAACGTTTGGCACACTGGCAAACGTGGCCGCATGTCGTCATCTGTGCGCGCTTACAGACCCACCGCTCTGATTGGTGGCCTCGCATGTATACGTACACACCGAGATCTCCACGTGACCCAATCCCAAGATTCCACGAGAGACAAATGACTCTTCCTTTGAAAACCGGCTCAAACCAGTTTAGTTTGAGAGAAGGCGCAGGTTTAACCCCCTGGGGAGACGAGTGGCGGAGAGAAAGACGGGGGGCCATAGGACATTCCAAAATTTTACCAGATAACAGGGGTGGGACATATTATTGACATGACTAACTCCTGTGGCTGTGAAAAGTCGACAGTGACTGAGTGACAACCATAATTCGTATGTCATCCGGAACCAAACTTCCATTTTATTTCAGAAATAACATTTAATTAACAGTATCACAGTTTTAGTGGACGCAACAAATGTTGTACTGTCCAATAAGATTTGAAAAAATTCAAAGGTCACACTTCACTTATACAAAAACTTCTGTTCTCTGCACAGCAAAAGCTATTAAAAACTGAAATGGTGGGAATATAAAATAGCTCGACAGCTATTGCAATAAATTGCTGTCCGCAGCTGGTCTAGCAAATCCAAATCTATTGATTCAGCCTAGCTATATTTTTTTACTGTGGATGGGACACAGGCATCTCTGACACTTTGCAAGATGTTACGCCGAGATGCTCGCGATAACTTAACCAGCCACATAAAAACGCACAATTCAGTGTTTGTGCAGCTCCAAAATCCACCCCTGCCCTGGTACACAAGGCCATATGTGCCTGTGGTAACCGTCCCCAGACACAAAGGCCATCTATCTGCTGGAGACGATGGCCTGTGTGTGGCTGAATTTGTGCATGCACACAAACGGCACACTGCGATGGTGAAAACCATACGTTACCCTGTGAAACTGTACAAACAGTGGCTGCACATTGCTCTGGCTGCAACCGTGCGGTGGTGACTCGTGTCATACAGAAAACGACTGTCCCCCTGGGGACAACGCAGTGTCAGATCTGCACGTCACTAAGACGACCATGGTTGCTAAAGTCAGGTCTGGAGACGTGCCCACCTTTGTCCCAGAGGAGACGGATGCTTTCTACAATCCAAGGTTTCATGTACTTGATGTACTGCTGCTAAGCAACAAAAGAAAAAAAGAATATAAACTTTTTTTCTCTAGATATGCAATACATTTTCATGGGGCACAAATCCTATTACAGTGCAAGTGAAAGGAAGTCTTATCATCGCACAGACATTAGGCAAACATTTACATAATTAAAGAGTACACGATAGTGCACTGTCAGGACGCCATCAGGACTCATCATCTCTATTGCTGTTGTTATTATTTTCCATTCTTACCGGGTGGCAATGGAATCTTAAATAGTGAAGCATAGTGAGTGCATAAATTTGGCAAAGGGCAGCAATAAATCAAATATATTTTGTTCCAGGCACTCTTTGTTTTGGAATGAACAAAAAACAAGATCATGCGATGCCAATAACAATCAATGCTTGTGTAGACTTCGGTCCGTGTTGTCTAAATAAAAGTTAACACTATGCATCCAGCATGACTTTATGAAGTCAGGCATCGTGTTCAGTCACTGATCAACTCAAATAAAAGTGGTGCTGGGCACAGGAACCCTGGAATCCGTTTCACATCATTTAAAAGCAGCCTGTCTTGTGTTGACTGGGCATAAGTGGATGCGTTTTTTTTTTGCTTTGAACACATTTAGTGCATTATATTAAAAAAGAGGAACAAAGCAACAATGTCAACAAGGAGATAAGTGTATGTTCCTGTTAGTATTTAGTCCGAGACACCAATTTCAATAATTACTACACTTCAGTCAAGTTTCTCATGAAGCCAATATTAGATTGTCAGTATAGATGAAAACTACACTCACATTTTCGGTCTAAAATTTGTTCCAAGCCCACATTCTAAACTTTTACTGTACCTCATAAGGATTAGTGACTGGTCATTTAACTTAAGGGATCTTTCTTATATGAGCTTACCTGACCGTGGCCATTAAAACACTCTATACTATTCACTGTGATACCCGAGTGGGCTGGAGGGCAGAAGATACATGGCAATAATACTTCTATACACCACAAGCTGAGATAGGGTTGCACTGAGACCCTGTTCAGAGCGTTTGTTATGGCAGGTGGTGGCACAGGGACAAGCAGGTACGAATATAAAATCTAAGAGCCTCTATGAAAGTGCATTACGATGAGGACACGGCTACTGTCTTTGAAATAGTGTGTGTTAAAAAGGATCATCTCAGAGGAGTAGACTTTCACCAAATATTAGTAGCCTCCGTTGCAGTTTCAGTGTGCACCCAGCTTCATCCAGTGCAAAAAACACAACTGAAACTGACACTATAATCTCTCAAACAAGTCGGACATCTCCATCCCGGGAGCGTGCCGAGAGGGACTCCGTACCCGAAATCTTTCCGTCCGAGACTTAGCATCACAGAGTGGCAGTTCTGTTCTTCACATTATTATCACCCACCATCCTTGATCCACTCTAGTATCCATTTCCCCCAGTATCGGCCCTGCATTGCATTGTCACACATAGCCCACTTACTCTGAAAGGCAGGCTCAGATTACAGGAAACCGTTAAAAGATGATATGCTTTAAAACCAAGTTCATCAATTATATCCTTCCAAAAACCAAAATACTCACTCACTCAAAATGTTAACACTGTATCACAGATATACGCTTAGTAAGCAAAAAATGTGTTCTTTCCCCCACAAACAAGACTAACAAAGTGCATCACAAGGCCAAAGCACAACACTACATTTTAAAATGTTTATTTGCAGGTGTGTGAACGTTTACATGTATATCACATTTCAACTCAAGCACTCCAAGGCTCTCTCCAAGGATGTGGAGTAGTCAAGGTGAACAAGTCTAAGTCACAACAGCAAAGTGATCCCGTCTCTGTACGGTCTCTGTCTTGTGATCCGCTCTCTAAGGAAAAACGTTGTTGAGGACACAGGTTTACCAGATTCATGGCTTGATATTAAAATATGTCAAATTATACAAATCAAAAAGGGAATTAGGAAAAACAGTCTGCAGCTGAGGAAAATCATGCTCTACTATTAACATAGGGTTATATTTCTGTAGCAAATTTGGTGCAATGTTATGATTGTGATAAAACAATGATTCTATAATTTTCACCATCTATGAACCACTGTATACTGTGGACCATTGTAATATACATAGAAATTAGATCTCTTGCATGTATTCATACAACACCAACACTGTTCGCTGACATTACTAGAAATGATTGAAATGTGTCTGCATAATCCTCTACATTCCAAAACCTATTTTAAAGCAGTGTCACGGTCAAACCTCCCGAAGATCACGTCGACACATGAAACAACGAAAAAGACCAGAGGATGTAAGAGAAAGAAGATGGCAGCCAGTGATTAGTGATCTGTGCCTGCTCCTCCCAGGAGATTGTGGAGGAGGAGTCCCCCCCTCTCTCGTTTGCTTCAGTATAATAAGGCCTAAGGCCAGAGCAGATCTTAAGATAGAGATAAAACAAAGGATGAGGGAAAAAGAGAAGAAGAGGGGGGGGGGGGGGGGGGGGGGGGGGGGGGGGGCTGCGAGCGCAACGAGACATCTCTACTGCCCCTTCAAATTCCTCTTAACTGACATTTGTTTGAAAAGATATGTACCAAGCCGTTTCATTCCCCGAATCAATCATTCTCAAATCAATACATTTAATAACAATTTGCATTTCTCTGTGAAGGCCACACGGGCTAAAACAAGGGTTCATTGTCAACAAATTCAGGTGTATGAAATACATGGACCACGCGCCCCCCCCCCTCCCTCCCTCCTGAGTTTAGTGCAACGAGATAAAAGGCACTTGCGTGAAAGAAATGGAAATTTTGTGACCTGGACTGACACCGCGGGTTTTAATCTCCATAGCTCTCCTATTGTGTCCTGTAGTTCGTAAAGAGCTGATCAATGGCGAGCGGGCCCTCATCCCCTGAGGTAGTGCACCAGCCTCTTATGTCCAGCGCTGTAATGATCTCCCCACTGGGACGGGACCTGGCCGGCTATCACATTAACAGCGTTTTTTTTTCCTTTTTTTTTTTTTTTTTTAAACCAGGCTTTTCAACTGCGTCCTTGGGGTTCAATACAAGAAGAAACAACAATTACGCTGTCCAATAAAAGCAATACAAGTATAGACTATTAAAGCCCAATAAAAGACAGTGGAGTGACATCGCTTGCTCTTGTGTGTCGCTACAAGGTCTTGGCCCTTCTGAAATTGAATTCATCGTTCAAAGTGCCACTTATCTTGCCGGAGGATATGATCAGGTAGTGATTACCTTAAAACCAGGTACACTGCTTTACTACACACCATAAAGGTTACCCTTACTTTTTCATGCACCTCATGCTCATAGAATGTTTCTTTTTCGATGACGAAAACCATTTCAGGTCACCGCAGAGGGTAGTTGTTATCTTTGGGAATATCATCTAAAATAGATTGTCTTTTCTTTTGTAAAGACTGCCTACCTCAGCTAATCTGTGCTCACCAAGCTGGAGTGGGGGCAGGGACCAGCTGAGGTGGTGCCATGGTTGGGGGAGGGAGAAGGGTGCAGAGCGCATGTGGTTAGCGAAGCCATAATCTAACTGTACCCATGTGAAGAAAAAAAAAAAAAGACTCTTCCTTGTCTTCCTCGTTCTCTCACTTTGCTCACACTCCGTCCTTCTCTCCACCTCTCCCTGCCACACACACACACACACATTCCCCCTCCTCTTCCTCCTCCTCCTCCTCCTCCTCCTCCTCAGTTGTTCTGTCGTAGGCTCAGCCAGCCCAAAAGTGTGTGTGTGTGTGTGTGTGTGTGCCCCTACTGGTTGGGTCCCGAACACCAAGGGTTAAGCCCCTGCCATTTTAACGCCACTGACAGATCAGACCATTAGGGTGTTACCTAACAAAATGGAAGCCTTTAACCCTGAATCTGCCAGACTGCTTCTGTGTGTGTGTGTGTGTGTGTGTGTGTGTGTGTCCTTGCATAGCAGCCAGAGCCACACACAGAGCGTGTGCGTGTGTGTGTGTGTGTGTGTGTGTGTGTGTGCGCGTGTGTGTGTGCGCGCATGTCTCCACCTGGATTCTCCCTAAGCAACGTGACAACGACAACAGCAGAGAGTCCAGGAGGAGCAAACAAGACTTTCCTTCATGGTCACACGTGACTGCATGAAAGCATAAAACCAAATTGACACACATACGACACACTGATGGACTTGTTTATGTGTCCTCATTACACAGAATACTAACAAATGCAAGGAAATCTTTTTTCACAGCCCACGTCTCATTTGGATTATGACAAGCATGTACAGACGTGTAATGCTTAAGAAAAACCCTAATCAGAGCCTAATTTATTCACTGACAAAGGGTTTGCCTATGTTACCAAGCTCTGAAACTTCTTGACATCTCACGTCAATCTCCTCCAGCAGCTTTTTTTGAGCCTCTAATCACAAAATCACTGGATACATTACCAGCCATAATAAAAGAGGAAAAGATAAATGTTTCCAACAATTGTCGACAAGGACAATCTCACATTTCGGCTAAATTGCTTCCAAATGGTTCCTCCATAATCCTGTAAAACCAGAAGCTCAGACCCACAAACAGAGTGAAGAGCCAGGACACGCGCAGCAGACTGCTATCAGATTACATTTCTCAGAAATGGATGGTGGCAGGAAGTGACCAGGAAGAGGGAGGGGGGAAAGGTGAACAAAAAAGGGTTTCACTCGCTGAAGAACACAAGTGGGTAAAGTGAAGTTTGGAGTCGAGTCCAATTTCTAGGGACTGTCATCATCGGTGGGGGCTGGACAACAGTGACTCTATTGGAGGATGCTTACGTTTTCTCTTAAAGAAAAGATGGTGCTTGAAATAAAAGGATCAAAAGTGATTTGCCGGGAGAAGGAAATGCCTTTTTTTTTTAATGAACACACCCAATATTATTATTATTATTGGGTGTGGCTCTACGTGTTTTTCTGCTGCTCTTGTATCCACACCCAACATTGACATCACATCTGGATGTTGAACTTTAATACTTTGCCAACCACAACGTGCCTAAAGCCCCTCAAAAATGTGTTCAGTGTTCAAAGTCAGGGTGAGTGTTCATTCAGACTTTTTAAGTTTCCTGATCCTTTGAACAGCCTCGTTGCAGCTTGCATGCGAGACGCAAGGTACACGACAGGATGATTTATTTTTTACATGCTTGTGATTTTTCCATGACAGAATTACCAACATATATCTTTATTTTTCCAAATGAAACAAAAAAACAAGACATGAGCAGGTGCTTGATTAAATCGCCGTCTTTAAGTGGACTTGGCTGTCAAACTTTTAGAATTGTGTGTGACAGTGTATTTCCTTTCAATCTAATTCTGGGGTCCCTGTGGTGATTCTAAAAACTACTTTTTGCAACCCAAGTATTTTTATCCCAATACATTAGGTAAGTGGCCGGTGCCTCTTCACGTGCATGTCGTTAACATACATTTTGAACAAACAATGATCTTAGGCTGAACATCACTGGTGCATTTATAAAAAAATTAAAATACACAACCTGCACAAAACAGCATAGAAGTGGCTGGAAGAGCAGAGGCAGACAGGGAGCCACATAGACATACAAAGCTTAAATAGGCCTCAACATATTCATATTCATGTGTTAAATGATTTTGTATTTACTTTGTTTGAGGGAAAGTTTCAGGGCAATACAGTTAAGACACTCAAGTAAATACCTAGCTGAACGCTCCATTGTACCACATAGTTCTACATACATCTGAATTAAGTTAGAATGTCAAGTGCAGTGCCAAAGGTTAGTTGTTCAGTGCCCTGTACTTTCCATTTTCATAAAACAACCATTGAAATGAATTATGTTTAGTTGGTCTCAATCTCTTAACTCACCACATTCTATATACAATCTCTTCATGGCGACCTATCAAACAGAGGCTCTTCTTTGTAGTAATCAATGCGTTCAAAGAAAGACCATTCCACTGCTCACCAGACACCGGCCCGCACATGTCAGACAATGCGCTAATATTGCTGCAGAGTGTGTGGTGGAGCGAAGCTATACAAAAATTCTCATGGTGTGTACGTTTTTAATTTGACTACAATTACAGGAGGTTGTGTCATTTAAACAATACCTGCAGAGACCTTCTTTAACTGCCTGAGACAGGTTGTTTGCCATGTAAACACACATGCTCGAGTCAATATGAAGTCCAACAGGGTAAACAAGAAATATTTCAGTCAGTCAAACATTGGAGGGTTCACCTCCTCCACCTGAAATAATTGCTTGAGGCCTTTTGGGTGGGTCACCATGGCCAGGGTGATTACTACTGTCCTCCGGCATGTCGAGTCAACCGACAGAAAGAAAGACAGTTCCAACAGGAAAATACACTCTGGTGACACAGAAAAAATATATCATGCAAATGTGCACAATAAAAAAACCACTGTGTGATCAGAGAAAAAGATTCTCATAGCAGTTGAGTGACTATCAGACATTTGGGAAAAGTCAATGACTCAACAACGGCATCTAATTTGAAGTACAGAACTTGGTGTATCAAGAGAAAATGAAAGCAGTACTGCAATGGCGACTACCACTACAGAACAAGAGGTCGATTTTCACCTCCAGAGGCATGTTTCACTTTGGCCCCTGATTTGACAAAGGAGAGATCGCCACTGTGTAAATGAGCCTAAAACCCATACATAAGTGCTGTTTGCCTACGAAACAAAGTACAACGGGGATCTTCAACTCCTATCCCCACATGTGAGTCTTTGTGTTTTCAGCAGCACTTCCTGTTAACCTTTTCAGAATGACTGTACCGAGACTCCAGCAGACCACTGTGTCGAACCCATGTCCCACAGTGAGCTTACACATTCTCCCTCTCACATACTCTCATTATATCTGCCTCAGACAGAGACAGGCGTTCTGTGGGGGGGTGTATAGAGTATAGTGAAGTTGTACTTCACATTCACAGGTATCGATACACTTCCTGTGTATCGATAGATCTGAAATGTCCTCATCCTCCTTAAGCCATTTAACAATGTAACGTCATTTAGCTGCTGTACGAACAGTTGTTCCTTCCGATAACTGCAGACAGTAAAGTTTCCCACAGGTCAGGAGTCAGTTATGGCAATTTATCTCTCACCTTCCATTCTTTTTGCATCATTAGTTCCTCTGGCCGTTTATAATTACACACTTCGGTCTATTTAAGCTCATCGTCCAGACGCAGTCTTATTGTTTGACAGATCCCCCCCCCCCCCCACCCCCACACACACACACATTCATTTCTGCAGTAGAGATGTCAGGAAGTGATAAGAACTTGTTTTCACTCGACATGAATTTATTTCCACTGTGGCAGCACAACATGCTCCAGCAGCCTGCAGAAACTCCTACAGGTTAACTGGACGAGCACACAACACATTTAAGGTTGACTAACTCAAAACAGCTCACTACAGAAATACAATAACAACTTCATTAAGGCTACTAACAAAACACACACACACACACCAGTATTCACTTTGTCCCAAAAGGATACCCGTCGTTATTAATTAACTTAACATAATTGCTCACAAGTTTTAAAAAATAACAACATATCATAACCAATGTGATGCCTTCTCCCTCCAGAGGTTTTACATTCATTTTGTTTGGACACTGTGCACAGATGCTCGGGCGGTGCCAAGTCTTATCATGGTGGAGAAAATAATGGGACTTGGATGGATTGAAACATTAAGAGCTGTGCCATAACTCCCTGCAGAGAGTCATCACCAGCACTAGGTCTACATGGTGTTAAATCATTAGAGCTGGTAGGAGACAAAGGCGAAAGCAGAGAATGTGAAATTTCTCTGGGAAAACGATCAATCATGATTTGCTGTATGCCGTCATGGTTGTGTGAAACCAATGTCATCTCCATTTTAACATCTCACAGGACCAAATTAAGGAACAACAAAACACACCGAAGCAAGTGTATCTATTTTTTTCTATGTTTAGAGACATTCGATTATTCCAACAAACTTGACCATGTATCCCTTTAAGTGCTTGGTAAAACTCGTTAAAAATGTGATCCTTGGCTTTCGTGCCCTGGGCTCAGCATTAAAGTTGAACAGCACATGTTGTAACGCGGCACAACCGCAAAAACATGTACGGCAAGATTCAATTCCATGAGAGTGGACAAGTAACTACCAAGACCAACAACTACGTTTGTTAACCTGGACGTGGCAACAACGAGCAAGGCACAATCAAGCCTTATTTAACATGAAACAAAAAAAAATCCAGGAGGTGGTGGGGAAATATGGCTGTAACTTTAAAAAGTTTCAGTCCTGATGTAGCAGAGTAAAAGTGGAACGCAAGTCATGCCTGTCTGGTCACATCTCTTTGAGGAGAGTTTTTCATAAGAGGAACTCATCCTCGGGCAAGTCCAAGGCGCATCACAAAAAACGCAAAGGGACGTGCGTATCCCATCACCAGCCATGGTTGCCAACTGTCTGCCTGCTCTGAATGGAGAGAAGGGGGCACTTGATCTGCAGATGTCATTCATAAACACTGCTGTTAAGATTAAACACACCTCAAAGACAAGTGAACACCACACTGAGTTAAATAGTCCACCAAAACAACGTGACCCACTGTAGATGGAGAGCGACCCCCCCCCCCAAGAATAAGAGACATTTAACAAACATCATCATCAAATGATCAGTATCACAGGAAGGCCTTCAAATGGCTGAGATCACCGGGGGGGGCGATCGATATGGTCGTTACAGAGAACACGTCCACACTTCCAAAATAAAACATCTCAGCGCAAATATCGTATGTGATCATTTGAGAAAAAGAAAACCGACAATCCGTCTGGAAAACAAAAGTAGGCATATGGTCGTCGGTGATCTGACGTGGGTGATGGCTTCTAATCCGGGGTGGACAGACAGCGACGGAGGCACAGCCGTCCACCATTACGCCTCCATAAAGCAGGCGTTTCACGGTTGAGCTAATCTGACAAAGTTCTGAGATCAGTGGCTCATAAAAGCCATAATCCGCCGCCCATCCGCGTTTTATATCAGCAGCCAGATTAGGACTAATCGGTGACAATGTCGATCGCGGTGTGGCTAAACTTTGGTGAACCAATCCGTGCCATAAAATAATCGCTACCTTATTCCAACTCACCCATCAACAACAACAGGCTATCTCATGCTAGCGTTAACTTGGCTGGCCAACAACAACCTGTCCATCTGTCCGGCTACACGGGCAGCGGCTAACAAACGCCAGCTAACAGCCAGTGGCACTTTCACACATTAAATTAAAGCAACGTCAGAGACAGGAGCGTGTGCTGCATGTCAGTCGGACGTGGATTGGGATGTTTAGCTGGGATGTCGGAACCAAATAGCGATACACGACAGGACAATGAAACCAAGCCCGTCTCTCACTGAGCCGCCGCCGCTGGCGGAGGAGTAGCCTAGCGAGCTAAGTTAGCCCGCTAATGCTAACTCCCTGGACACTCGTCTGCCCAGACAGACAGAATATATTCACAAAATAATCCGCCGTAAATTACACACATGCACACACACAAAAGGACGATTTAATCTCAAGAGTTCAGTCACTTCACCACAGGCAAACAAACAAAAACACAACTTACAACACATCTTCCTGTGAGCGCATCTTTACAGAAGTTTGAGGGTGAAGTTAGTTTTTTATTATTGCTCGACTTTTTTGAGGCGGTTTGTTCTTCAGTGCAAGGTAACAGTGTACACGCGCACACACACAGTGTTACCTTGCACGTTAGCGGTGCTCCAGCTATGCTAGCTAGCTTAACTTACGTTAGCCGAGCTACCACCGAGGGCAGAAACTTCCTCGGAAATGTATTTGACATTTTAAGCCAGCGGATGTGCTGGTGTGATATGGGGGTGAGGGGACTCACGGAGTGTCGGAGGAGCCTGGCTGAGTTCCCCCGCGGTGTTCCGCTGCTTGCCGTCGGTGTCTCGCTGGCTGCGGTGTTCGAATCCCGGGGATCCCCTCTCCTCTGTCGGCTGCCAGCTCGTGTAATGAGCCACCACAGGCGGCGTCATGCTGCCTTCACACACACCTCGGAAACCAGAAGTTTCCCCACTGATTCCGGAGAGCAGTGATGCGTTTGGGTCCGTTAATCTGCCGGAATAAAGAGAATAAAACATTAAAGGCAGAACATAAGAACCTAGTTTAAAGAATCATTAAATTCAAATCGTAAAATGCTATAACTTCATTGTATGACAATTTATTTAATCCCTCCCCTGTTGGCTGATGTGTTTGCCTGTCACAGAAACATTGTTTATAAATATTTTTTGTTTTGTTTCAGTTTTTCTACCCATGGATTAAAACATTACTTTGAAAATATTTTTATATAAGAGCAGATAAACATATAACATAAAAGCTCATTTAAAGGGTCACCTACCCAGGTTAACCTTTTATTTAAGATTTACTTTTTAATTCAATTAAGTCACTTCTGTATACGTTTGCAGTTCATATGATCCTCGTTTGCTTTATATTAGAATGCCATTTCATAATAATAGTCACAATTTGGATAATATATTTACCACAGCGGCATGTTACATCCTACGGCATGTGATTTGTCATAGTTTGCAATAGTGTCAGTGTTTCGCAAGTCTTGGGGCATTATTGTGCGCATACGATCTTTGTGTACTTAACAAGTCACACGCCACAGCTGCTCAAATTGTTTTTAAATAATTATGTTACTGTGCAGCCTGTACAATGAACAACACCACTCGGTAACCTCTGGTGCAGGTGTAGTAATTCCTTTGCTTATCCTCACAAACTAAAACCTTTTATGTCCTGGGTAATCGCAGAGCTGTCCAGACTGCGAAGATTATCACTCAAATCTGAAGGACAGTTTATTCCTTGGAGTCAGACAGCCTTGCAGGCGTTCGAGCCAGGGAGATAACAGTGCATTAAACTTGGGCATCTTTAAAATTCAACAGAGAAGAGTTGTGAGTTTTATCTTTAATAAAAGTACACTACAGGGCCTACTACGTCCAGGAGAGGATGGGTGGGAGCTTTCCTCAATTCTCACCTCTCTACATCAACTTATTCAACCAGTACAGGAATAAAATTGAGGCAAATAGTAGTCCCAGTCTGGCTTTGTATTGAGGGATGACCCCCAGAGGATGAATAAAAGACTGAGGCCGAGGGTGGAGCAGCCTTAGTTTACTGTTCCACACCGGCCTTCAGGTGCCTGTTTAATGCTCTTCGGGTGCATATAAATGCATTCCCTGTGAGAATGGAGCAAGCATAGTCATAGTCTTGGTCCTACATGACAAGACAAAAACAAACCTGCATATGGATGTTAACAGATCCCATGAACCCACATCTCAGTGGACTAAAGTACTTTTTACAAAGTAACAAGCAGGTGGGGGTGGGATGAGCATTACAAGAAGCAGATAGTTTTCACTTCAATTCACCAAAGTTTTTCCTGTGTTAAACAGGATACAACATTTTGATCCACATCCACAATGAAAGAACCCTAGGACCTAAATCAGCATTAAAATAAAGCAGAGATTGATTTACTTGTGTCAGAATAAGTGAAAATGAAACTTTCAATTGTATTTTTATTTGAATTTCTTTAAAACAATGTAAGCATTAAAAACGTAGGCATTGGATAGAATATGGCTAGTTTAAACTGTGTCCTCACAGAGTGCCTTAAATACCAAGCGAGATTTCTACATTGGATAGCTAAAAATACATAATCACACTTTACTAAATTGACTTCATAAAAAGTCACTGTACAATAAAGGTTCAACAAGTGATGAATCTATACAAACGTACTGTAAAGAAACCATTTAGTAGATCTATCGGGACAAATTAAAATATAACAAAATAAAATAAATTCACTTTTTGAATATCTGTAAGAGTATTGGAACCTCCAAAAGTCTGAACCTGATTTGTAAAAATGAATACCTCAATAGGGATTCATATATTATGGAATTTCAAAAAATACATTACTCAACTGTGTCGTTTACAAAAAAAAGGAATGAGGCAAGCCTCATTGCAATCAAATAATTTAAAACCCAGAAGTAATTAAACACTGCTCATCAACAGACCCAACGGAGGCATCTTCTGGTCCAAATACGAACTGCGCACAGTTTTGCTAAATTGTGCGATGTCCCAAAACAATGTACACTGCCAGCTGATTATTCTGTGAAAATATATTAGAAGAAGTTTCTAATTTCTTTCCTACTATGGATTTTGTACAAAAATTATCTACCTAGAATTCATTTTTAGCAACCCGGGTCAGAAACTATTGGACAGGGGGTCCACATCAGTAACTTCCATGCATGAAAAGCAAAAACAGCATCCATACAAAAAAAAAAAAAAAAAGGCAAAATGTAAAATATTTACTAACAGTTATAAAAATATCAACATGAATAAATTAATTTCTTCTACATTTCTTTACTGCCCTGCTTACCTACCGCCTCATTTTTCCAACCAATGGAAAAAGGAGTCTGTCAAATGTAGAGAAGGATTCTCCATATCAGGGGCCACAAAGCCCTTTTTCAAGTCACATGTCCTTCACCACTCTAATCATGAGTCCAACACTGCCCCTATGTCCTGTAAGCATCACAGGATCAAATAGTAGGTGTATTCTCTTTCTTTTTTTTTTTTTTTTTTTTTTACAACTTAAAAAAATGGAATAGCAGACAAATAGGAAGCAATCTTGAGAAGCCAGTAAAGTGAAGGCCCAACCGTCGTCACCTGGTGAATCCTCGCCAACCTCAGCTACAGTGGTCTGATGGCATGTTGTTAGGCATCATACTGATGATGGTGATAATGTACCAGCTGCTGTGACATGCCAGCCGGGAGGTTACTCATAGCAGACTGGCCAGGCTGGTGGTGGGGCCGTTCTGGGCCTGGATCTGGACAGGAGGAGGGCCATCGGTCCACTGGGAAACAAGAGAGAGAGAGAAAGAGAGAGAGAGAGGGAGAGAGAGAGAGAGAGAGAGAGAGAGAGTGTACAGTCAATAGACCCAACACAACAAAGCATGAATATCTAAATCCAATGAGGCCCTAGAGTGCGCAGACTAATGATGAGGACTTGACATACGCTGATGAGGTTATGCTCAGGGAGGCTGCAGGCGGCGATGTGGTCCTGCAGCAGCTGCTGGGAGAAGTTCTGGTGCATCTGGGCTGCTTCGTGGGCTTCGATATTATTCCCCAGGGCCTTGTTCAAGTCTGCAAACACAGATGGTCAAAATTTATGTTTGACTACAGCTTGTATCATGAGAGATTTTGTGGTCCAAATGTTACGGTTAAGTTTCTGTCCGTAAAAGATCTGAGGTCAAAGGGCATAAATAATTGTTCAGAAGATTTGGCGGGAGGAATTTCATACCTTTCAAAAGTGCTGAAGACCAGAGTTGAACAGACATGTCGGGGATCTTGCTGGCCAGCTGCATGGCAGGAACAACCATGTTGTTGCTTTCCTTTAGGAGAAGAAAAATGCGTTAAACAACAACAGCACCGTTGGAGGCATCATTTGTAAAAAAAAAAAAAAAAAAGTACGAACAACGTTACAAACACCAACTTCATAACTCGGACACTGTAATCAGCAGTTGGGCAAACATTAGATCTCTGTGTGTTCTTACTCTGTGGTTGCCCAGCACATAGAAGATGTGGCCCAGCAGAACCAGAGAGCAGGCGGTCAGTCTGTTCAGATCCTCAGCGTTGGACATCTTCAGGGTTTCCCTCAAGAAACGTCTGCAGCACAAAGAAATACAAACATGCGTCAGTGTGTGCTGGACCAGTCTGTGGCTGGGTTTACATCAGTCCATTTTAAAAAGGTGTCCTACTTGGCCTCGTTGTAGCGCCCTTGAAAGAAGGACAGGAGTCCCCTGATGTAGAAGGCTGCAGCGCGGAGGCAATGCGAGCTGAAACCGAAACAAGGGGACGTTGTTAAACACTCAATAATATGACAAAAACGGTATTTATTTTGTGTGACATAAGCACACATTTGAATAATTCTAGTGCCTCTTACCTTACTGGGAAGTTGTGGTCTGGGTTTATTCTTTCTAGGAGGCTGTACAACTGAACAACAGGAAATGTATAACAGTTAGTAATCAATAATTGATGCGTTACATTAGGATCACCTGTATCGGAAACTTGTACTCAAAGTGTGTTTGTGCGTGGGACAATTTACTGGTCAAACATGTATAAAGGGCCCTCTGGTGGACAAACTATGAAATGGCAACACAAAAGAGGCTGAGCCACTTATTAGGAGTCATTTCACATTTGTAATTTGAAGACTTTATATTTCTCAACTGACCTCCTGGTGTCGGTTTCCTTCCCTTATGTAGACACTGGCCAAGTTGGTCACAATGTATGTCCACAGTTCCTGATGTGTGGTGAGCTGAAACGCACCAAAAAAACAAGACGTTTTTAAGATGAGAGCAGTTGCAGCAGAGAGAATAATTCGAAGAATATCTGAAGAGATGCCGCAACATTTTCAAATCCTCACCCGCAAGGCTGTGGTGAACTGTGCCTCTGCATTATCCATACAGTTCACTGAGATACAGTACAGACCCTGGGATATGAAAAGAACAGGAGCCCTGTTATCATTTTTTATTTAAGGCAGGATTGTTTGGAGAAGAATGTATGATTCTTATAAATATTTATGATTAAGGAGCGATACAGTTATTGAAAAAAAAAACATAAAATGTATAAATAAAGTGAAGATCAGCACTACAAATCTCAAAATTATATTTGTTTGAAGTCAACATACAGGTAAAAATAAAATGTTTAAGTGTTTCTGACCATGTCCTTAAACTGTGTTTTTTAACTTTTACACATAGTTGTACAAGCAGATGTCGGAGAGGATTTATGGTTGAAGTACTCACTAAAAGCGTGTGAAGCTGAGCAGCGTGGTTGGTGAATAACCGGGGGGACTGTTGGCACAGCTGACACACCTGGGAGATCTGGGCGGAGAGCACAGAGAGAGACCCTGTTCATTTTCACATGTCTCATCCGAGCATGCAAATCGTTTTCATGAGACGCAACAAAATACAATTCTTGATGCGGCGAGACGGCGTCTTGTGCTCGTTGCCACAAATTAAATGCAGCAAAACTTGATAAATTGGATTGAAATTAGGAGTGAAACAATGTACCTCTTGTAACGCAGTGGCCTTGTGGCCAGTGACGAGTCGACACATGATGATGTGCTCCAGTAGGATGACTTGAAAGGTCGAGAGGATGGGGCTGCAGTCTAACACTGAATATGGAAAAACAATTTTACACAGTTAACTGGTGCGAAATGTCGGTTACTATTCAAAAAGCAAGTGTCTTAATCATTTCGCTGTTCATGCTGACATTATATTGTGCACTCACTTTTTAGTTTCTCTAGTTGCATAAGAGCCTTGTCTGTGTACTTCTGGGCTTTCTCCAGATAGCCCGCTTGCATGGAGTGCATGACTGTCACCTGCAAAACAACAAGAAAGAGTGAGCAATTTAACAGTGAAAACCAATTACTAAGAAAGTTCTTGTTTAATAAAAAAGAGCCAGGGTGCTAACACACATCATATGATTCAGCGAGTGAGAGGTAAGGGGTTGTTAAATATTGCCACAGTGGTTCACTGCTGTTGTTAGACTCTGCCCATGAGGACCATACAAACACAATCACCACCTCGATTCCATCGCTGAATGACCACAACAGTGAGGGAAAACTCTGAGGCTCAAGTTTGTTTTTTGTTTTTTTTTTATGGGAGAACTATAACTTCTAATGGCTCACATGTGGCACAGAGAGAGATAAGTGGCATTACCAAATAGACGAGGACACACATGTGCTCCTTGGGCAGCCAGTGGAAGAGGTCGGCTGGGTTGCTGGGAAGAATCTCATCGTCGTGGAGTGTAGAGATGGTCTGGATACACTGCTGCAGCTGCTTCAAACACGGCTTCACACTCTTCACCTGGGGAGACGAGCACACAGAAAACACTTCTTACTTACATCCTATAGCATTAAAATACATATATGCATGCGTGTGTATGCGTGTGTTGATCGTTGTTGTGGAATTTAAACCCCTACGACTCCACCCCAATGTTTATAACTCTTCCAAACTGGATTTTCTACCTGTCCGGCATCCAGGTAGTGCGTGACCTGTAGTACCAGAAAGAAGACCCTGAGGGACTCCTTCTGGATCGGGTTTCCCTGCCAGTTTTCTACAATCGTTCCGCATAGTGTGAGCAGAGGATGCACCTCCCCGAGTTTTCTCTCCATTAGCAGCAACTGGGGGGGGGGACAAAAGAGAATTAAACCCAATCTCCCCTGAACAAGATTCGATGACACTTTTGTTGGTTTTAGCCTGTATGGAGGGCCAACCACACAAAATGTGATGGGGAATATCTGAGCTTAAATATTGCTAGGGTGTGACAATACATATAAATAGAAGTAAAACAGAAGACTCACCATTCCTTTACTAAGGAGAAACAATGCCCTTAGAAAGAAGGAAAATAAATATCAGGTTAGCTTTGCCTGTTAGGATCTTACTCTTACTGTTACACATATTACAATATGCAACAAACAAAGCAGCTTATTATCTATACAGAACTGTAAAGGTGATATTTGGAATGACGGGTCAGCAAAAAAAATGAAAATGCTATCCAAAAGTGTCATAGTCCACTTCCCATTATCTGGTTTGGGATGGCCTTAAAATGTATAGGTCCTATACATGACCATAGGAACAGATAGATATGGAAGCCAGAGCTCAATAATTAATGACACATTGTCTGAGGCTGTGACTATTTAGCTTATCTGTGTTTCAGATATTTTGCTATGTTTGGTTAAATATGAGGATGTACTATACTGAAATAACTTCCAAAGAACAAACTGCTCTCATACTGCAAGTGTTATTTTCTTTTTTATATAACTTGTTAAAAAACTAAAAACAATAATTCCAAATGAGTGTGACAAAACTCACCATCATAAATCAGTGAAAATCAGAGCCCTGCAGAGTTGAGTGCTGAGTGTGCGTTATGTTTAAGGAGTCACACTTTGGCCAATTAAAACGCAGACAATACAGGAGGGAGTGAGTGACCTTTACCTGGTATATTCTGAGCCCACCACGCGGGCGTACTCCGCTCCGACCCCCAGCAGGTCACACGCCGACACCAAGTCTTTCTCCAGTGTATGGAGTTGCTGAATGAGACGATAGGAAACACTCCTGTCATCACTTGTGACTCGTTGGTGGTGTGAACACAAAGTCAAGTCTCAAGCAAAATCTAACTGAACCATACAAAGTGCCAGTGTAAGCAGACTTTGTTGAGAGATGATCTCTTGGTGGAGAATGAGGACAAGCCACCGTCCTCTCAAGAAGAGGATTTGAGATAAGCCAGTGTCACCTTTCCATGGTTTTGTATACTTACGGCCAGCTGGAACAACAATCTGCAGTGCCAGTACGGTGTTTGTTGTGAAATCTGGATGGCCTTTCGCAGCAGGGGCTTCGCTGAGTCCACCAGATTCTGTATGAAATTGATCACAACGGCCAATAGTTAATAGTCAATAGGAAGGATCAATGTCCAAAAACTACCATGCATGTGATGCCACGGAAACGTACACGTTGTCTCTCGGCTTCACTTCAGGTGAACAAGTGATGGATGCCTGTAGCTATACAAGCAATTATTCTACCTCCTACCTAAACTGGTAATAATTCAGATTAAGGTGGAGGTGTAAGGATTTACCTGTTGGCAGAAGAGTTCTGATAAAATGCTGGCAGCTTCAAATTTGACATCTTCAAACTGAGGGACCTGCTGAGATATAAACCACTGCAAACAGAAAAGATGCTCAATGTTAGCAGAGTTATAACAGTGATAGTAAAGCAAGACCAATGAATAATCCCACCACAGAGGCTGGGTCAACAGCGGAGCAAGAACGAAAGTAGCCCGAACACTAATAAGATGGTAAAACGAAACGATAATAAACGTGTTGTTTTATATTTTCTATAATAGTGAACATTCTGATTTAAAAGCAGTCTTCTCGCCGCTTGCGGCCTACTCTCGCCGGCTTCTCCGCTGCATCCCCGCTATTTCCTGCCCTGGCCGCCGGCTCACCGCTTTCTCCAGGTGGCTGCGGGCCAGCTCGCTGTTCTTGGTGTGGTGGTAGAGGACCGAGCCGAGCTGGAGATGCGTCCGGGCTTCGATCCTCTGTGGCGGCTTGAACTGGAACACGGCCTGGAGACAGTGCACGCAGAGCCGGATCTTCGGCGGACTGGAGGTTCTGAAATGCTCCGCGAAGCCGAGCAGGGCGAGATACCAGCGCTCGGGGGCCTCGACGTTCGACGCCATTTTACCCACAACAACAACTCTTACAGCGGCACGGACAGAGGCACGGGCTGCCAGGTCCGACCGGTAGCATCCCACAATCTAAGCCACCAAACACGCCAACGCTTACTCTTCATTTTTATTACGAATTTGTAAACGTTTGAATGTTGAAACAATACACTTTTTTGTGCGGGTTAAGTTTATTGAGTTGATTTATGGAATAACAGAGATGTTTATTCATTACAGTTCTGATATTATTTCAAGGGAACCAAAAAGGAAAGGATGAAATGCACTAGAGATACAATTATTTTCAAAGAAGAAAGATGCATTTTGATAATTGCCTGATTATAATTATATCAACCATAAGTTGTTTCGAATTCTCCGCTGAGATTCGGCTTTTCCCTGTTCATATATTTGGGTTTTGGCAACTTTTGCAACTTAAAACTTTGCCTTACACTGCGAAATCTTTCTGATGAATAGAAAAAAAGCCTTAAAACACACACGTTGCTGAACAAACTACACTCAATATGTTGATAAAGAGCACGTCATGTCAACAGAATGACTATCATGTGACATTATTATGGACCTCAACTTCTTAATACGAACAAGTAACGAAACTAACTTTGAATGAATAATTGTTATAGAATGCATGTCGAACATGATGGAAACAACATGGCAACCCAATGTTGCGGATAAACTCGCGGGATTTGGTCAGATTAACGGGATAAGCTGATGGGTGTTGTAGTTGTAGTCCAAAACACAGTGAACACTGCCCCACTTTCTTGAGACCTTGAGAAGCACCAACATTGTTTTGCACAGGAGGAGGCGACGTGCATGGATCCACCTATAAATACACAACACTCTGCGCCACGGACTCACACACCAATTTCACAATCCCCTACACAAACGCGTGGACGCGAGAAGACACATTTCAGTTAAAGGAGTCTTTAGGCTGCAAACAAGACATGGGTGCAAGAACCAGCAGGACAGGCTGCTGACTTACACAACACCACACAACGCGACGAAGACCTGTCAACACACGCTAAGGTAACACGACGCAAACTCACTGAATACATTGCACAGGGCGGCGTATTGCATCTTTGGTTTACTATGATGCGCATGTTATTAATATTAGATGTGGCCATCAAGTTATTACTAATATTCACTGATTTAGATAAGTGGATCAATGTGACGACAGATCATTATTATTAGTATTATTTTATGTGTGTTTGGTTGTTTGCTAAAGAATAACGATGCATTGATGTTAGTGTGACACAACACCCCTGTTTACGAGGCAGCCCGTTCTTGTAGGAAAGGGACGTGCGCGTGCACGCGCAGCCTTGTTGTCATACAGGCACAGTGCGACACTGCTGCTGTTTTTTCTAACTAGACAAGTCAATAATCACACAATTCCCTTGCATGCTGTTCTCGGCAGTGTGTTTGTGTGTGTGTGTGTGTCTGTCCCGGATGAGCGCCTGATTGTGTGACAGCCGTGTGGCGTTGTGGGATCGAACATGGCCCACCGTGTGCAGGACCACCAGAGCCGCCTGCCTGTGGCCCCGGACACGGTGCTGGCTCTGCCCCCCTCCAGCCAGGCCGAGGTGAGTTCCGGTTTTACTTCACCTCCAAAAAGTAATTCTCACTCCTGTTCTCACATGTTAGATCAGATTAAGTTATCCAAGCGGGTGGAAAAAAAAACAAGATCTATGAATAGCCGAGGCAGCCATTTAAAGTTCATTCAAATTGAAAATAACAAATTGACCTTTAATTGACACAGTGAAATTAATAATATCATTCATTCATTTCACCTATAGCTCAGTCAGTAACGTGGCACTGAACCAACACTGTGTGGTTTCATGTTGTTGTGTCATGCAGTAATGCCTTCTTTGTACTATACATACTTTTAAAGGGCATGCATCTCCCATTGCATAGCTGTAAATAGCAGCGAAGTGCCTGGTAATCTAAAGCTGACCTCGATTTACAAAGTAATGCAGAAGGTGTCATTGAATGATAAGAAAACACACAATATTTTATATGAATCTACACAAAAGTATTAACTGTGAACTAAATAAACCACATTGTATTTGTATATGGTTACAGTTCGACAGTATGCTGTAGATGTGTAGTTCAATTTGCAGGTTATACGGTGAGCTTTAATATTTATAAAATATACATAACTAGAAATGGCAGTTATAAAAAATAATCTTTATAACTCTAAAATCACTGTAACCGTGCCCTAGCACTTCTGATTTCAGGTTAGTCACTGTTCTGTGTCAGATGCTTATCTTATCAGTCAGGGGGGTTGTTTGTTGGGTTCAATTGCTACACAGCCACACTCCACCTCAATTCGTTTTATCACTTGTGATCCTGACTCAAACTGATGAGTCACTGCTGCATTAGTCCATGTGATGTTATTTCTTTGTCTGTGTTTTTGCTGTGTATTTCCTTGTGAAAATCAAACTTGCACATCAAGCAGGAAGGAATGACTGACTTAATAAATGTGTGTGTGTGTGTTTGTGTGTGTCACAAACAGGACTTGAGGCCCAGATTTACCGCCCTGGACTCGCTGCTGTGTGGAGCGTGTGCCGGAGCTTTGGCTAAAACCGCCATTGCACCGCTGGATCGAACCAAAATCATTTTCCAAGGTAAGAAACAACGCTCCATCAAACTTGACCCGTAAGATTATACCAGAATATTTCACCGCGTGTTGTAACTGTTCTGATCTGGTCTAATTGCTAATCCTCTTAGTAGCAGCCAACACGTTCGAGTGGTGATGTTTAACCCCTGAGATTGACTGTGTCTCCTCTTGTTTTGTTTTTTCAGTGTCCTCAAACCGATTCTCAGCTAAGGTAAGCTGTCCAATCCTATAGTAAAATCAGCCACTGATTAACAGGTTGCAGGGGTTGGCAGGATCGAAGAAGAAGAAATTATTAAATGACAGAGAAAAACAATTATTCAAATTTTGTCACATAGCTATTTTAGATGAACACCTCCCGTTAGCTCTGGTAAACAGATTTTGTCATGACTTTTGACATTTTGTGCATTAATGAATAAGTTAAAACATTCAAAATAATAATGCGTTTAAGGCCTAGAATGTATATCAATGATATTTGCCGTATATATATCTCTTCCACTCACTCACAGACAAAATAAATATTAAGTTCACACTCACACTGTAGTCAGTGGCAATGTATTGTGTCATTTTTGTAAACGTGTCAATACAGAAAATAGGCATTCACGGCTTCTGACTAACATACTATACGTGTCCCCGGTAACCAGGAGGCCTTCAGGCTCATTTACTGTTCGTACACGAAGGACGGGCTGCTCAGCCTGTGGAGGGGAAACTCGGCCACCATGGTGAGGGTCATGCCCTACGCTGCCATCCAGTTCTACTCCCATGACCAGTACAAAAGACTGCTGGGCAGCTACTACGGCTACCAGGGAAAGTGAGTAAAGATCAGTCTTTGGCAGTTGATTATAAAAAGAGAACACACTTTTACCTCCCCGACAGGGATTGGTTGGTCCAGGCCGAAATTCATCTGAAACTAAGGAATGTGTGGCCATGGTTTAGACATTCATGGTCCCCGGAGGGACCATTTGCAAAACATTTGATTAATATAGCACCGTCATCAGGTATACATTCCACTTGGCCCAATACTTTGTGCAAACTACTTTGTGTTTGGTGACAATAAGGAATTGATGATCTATCAGGTTTCAGTGAAAACATTCATTGTGTGGTTTGTTCCAGAGCTCTGCCTCCTTTCCAACGTTTCCTGGCCGGCTCTCTGGCCGGCACGTCCGCTGCCATGCTGACCTACCCTTTAGACATGGTGCGAGCCAGGATGGCCGTCACCGCCAGAGAAATGTGAGCTCCTGTCTCCGGTTACCTCACCACGACAACATGCGTTGTGGGCCTCGGCCACAGAATGGACCACTGTAGCCCAAAGCTCTTTCTAAACGTCTCACAATAAATAATGTCTTCTTTTTTGCGAACAGGTACAGCAACATCATGCACGTTTTTGTGCGCATATCTCAAGAGGAAGGCATCAAGACCCTGTACAGGGGTTTCAGCCCCACTATTCTGGGTGTCATCCCATACGCAGGAATCACATTCTTCACATACGAGACCCTAAAGAAGCTCCACGCAGGTAACGGACAACGACCGCCTTCTCTTTCCTTTTGAATGTCTCCATTCTGTTCAGTGAAGTGGAAATATGATCTTTCTTTTCTTTCCTGAATGCAGAAAAAACAAAGCGAGCCCAGCCTTACCCGTACGAGCGCCTGGCCTTCGGGGCCTGTGCGGGCCTGATCGGACAGTCCTCCTCCTACCCCCTGGACGTGGTGCGCAGGCGCATGCAGACGGCCGGCGTCACCGGCACCTGCTATGGCACCATACTGGGGACAATTTGTGAGATAGTAAAACACGAGGGAGTTATAAAAGGACTATACAAAGGCCTGAGCATGAACTGGATTAAAGGGCCCATTGCCGTGGGGATAAGCTTCACCACATTCGACGTCATGCACGACCTTCTGCACAAATTGCATCAGATGGGCTTCTTCACCCACTGAGTGAGACCACGGCAGCGCGGGTGGGGCAAAAAAGGAGGGCGGAGGAGACTGGCAGGACTGAGGTGGTCAAATCAATCACAAATCGTGGTGCCATCGTGGCGGCTAAGGAGATCACCAGGGGACAGTCGTGGGTTTTTCAAAGATGAATAGGACGACTGTTGATTGAAGAAGTTGCGCTTGCACTTTATGTCCTTTGAACTTAATCCTGGATCAGCAGAGATCGATCCGATTTTTAGAATCACTTGTATTGCTCTGAATTTCAATGTCTTGTTTTTAGCCCAATGCTTTTTGTTTCATGTGTGGATTGATTGACTGATCATAATGGAGGTATGAGATCTACCTGGTAACAAAGGGGGAATGATGCAATATGTTTTAAGTATAACATTTTATGTTGGTGCCTATGTGGATTTGAATGAAATGAACGGCACAAATGATTGTAGGAGGGTGATCATGCAGCACTGAGGTAGTGTGGTAAGGTATTGTAATGTCTAATAAGTGGCAGTTATTCACATAGCAAAAATAAATATATATATTGTGTTGTTTTTTTGTATATGATTTCAATTTTATACTGCGCTTACGCACACGTTTTGCGCATATACTACACTGCAATACTATTGCTTTTACTGGATTGTTTGCACTGTTTCACTAGAGTATCTAAATAGGCCAAAGTAATTAAATCAAATATTTTTCAATTGTGATGTGTACGATACAGTATTTCCAAAGATGCAAGTTTACGGTTGACTAAATCATAATTGACCGTGCAATAAAGGGTCCATAACACAACACTGAGCAATGAATCCTTCTGTCCACTTGAGGGGGCCATGGGATAAGCCAAAGTATTCGCAGGTGACTTCTAGGAGCAGTGCTAAATTTGAAATTGAAATCTGTTGGTTTTAAAGTCAGACTAACGAACAACGTTCAGCATTCTGATGTACAATGACTCCTTCTAAGTTTAGCAGAAAAATATTTTCACGTAAAGAAACATTTTGTGAGAGTGTATTTGCACACTTCCCTGCTAAAAACATGAAATATTGTTTTATAATGATATCCAATTTGTTGAAATAAACATGCAGTGACTATCAATTTTAACAATAACGTCTGACCTCCATGTCTGCTACACCACCTGTCATTTATTTTTTTTATTTCATTTGAATTTTTTGCAGTAGATGGCAGCATTGAGTGGCTTTCCTTCCTCGTGTGTGTGTGTGTGTGTGTGAGGCCATTATGGCGGTTAGTTAGGCTCTGATCACATCATGGCCTGAACTTGACCTGCCCTCTGCTTGCTGGTAAACTTTTTCTTAAGTGTCACTTTAAGTTACGTTTACATTAATTGTGAAAACATATTTAAATTATTTATGAAACTGAATAAAATGATGTAACAAAGAAAAAAAACGAGAGAATTACAAATTACGAAGTAATTGATGATATAAAAAATAAGTGCTGTGTGTTTTTCCTGTGTTGATGTTTTTACATGCATTTTACAATGACAAAGCTATGGCGGAAATGCAGTTGGAAGATAATTACCAATAAAAAAAAAAAGTTATATCGTGCATTTCCTGATAAATAGGCTTTTACTGTATGTTATTTATTTATTTTAATTAATATGTGTCTTGTGACGGTCTACCGTAGATAATGAAGAAAAAAAATATGAAATGATAATATAAATGGTTTATATTTCCATCAGATAGATTAAATCCGGCTGACTCATATTAGTCAATTTTTAAAAATCTTTTATCATTTTAAAATATATTTTGTTTTTATCAATGCTTCTATTGTATTTAATGAATAAGATATTGAAGTATGGTAAGCAACATTTAAAGTTTTTTTTTTTTTTTTTCTGTACTCATTTTGTGTTGCTGCACCGGATAATGCACGTGAGCTGTAACCAAATGGGTAGAGTAGGCGAGTGTTGGCCCAGTGTGTCGCATTGGTGATAATATCGTTCACCGCAAGAAACCGCTTCTTCTTGTTTGCCAGTGTCGTCCGCTGAACTTCACGTTCGAGTGCCTGGATGGAGAGATACCGCCCTTCCCTCCATCTGTCCATCCCTCCATCTCTCATCCTCCCTGCCTATATGACCTTGACTGTGAATTATGGGATGTCCTGCCACCCTACAGTGTGCAGCCACCCAGCCTGGTATTGCAACAATCGAAACAATACCTCTGGGTGGATAACATGGTTGGAGGGCGGGGGCCTGGGAGATGCATGAGGAGGAGGAGGAGGAGGAGGAGGAGGAGGAGGTATGGTAAGATGCTTCTTGAAGGCGCCGTTGCCATAGGTAACCTGGATCTGTGCCAGGGGTTGGGAGTGAACCATTTGCATGTATTCAAATCTAGCATGAATAATTCACTTTGAAGCTCCTGCCGCTGGCAGACAATAGCCGTTCACACACACGTACAGACACACACGTGCATAGTGTATGGGGCGGAAAATGCACACAAATACAACCTTGGCATGCACACACAACCCCGGATGTGTGAGAAAGGTGAGGAGGTTAAACTGGGAGACACACAGGAATAAAGCCTTTTCCAGGGCTAAATCAGATTCGGATGCGTGAGACACTGGCTGCGGCTGTAATATCGCTTTGCACGTATTTCAGATCACTTAAAAACGTTCTGTTCTGGTTGGATGAGGCCATCTCTACCCCAGCACACGACAGATGGTGCATAACCAGGCAACGGGGGCTGTTCAGCTATTCCTGTCACAATACAGGATGTGTGTGGGAGTGAATGTACGTTAACCGCACGCAGATACACAGGCGTTCGCACCCTTTGTTACCACACCAGACCTCACCCACCTGGCCCTCGTGGCGGCTTTCGTAAAAAATATAAAAAAAAACATAAATAAAAAACCTTGAGTGACATCTTATCCAACATAAACGCGTCTGCAAAGGTTTCCCTGTAAACTATCCCTTAAAAAAGCGGAGAAATCAGCGAGAAAATATCAAATGCCATAAAAACTCAGTCAGGAGCAGCTATAATATCACACGCATGCTGATATTTAACAAGTTCTATAGGGACGCCGTCGCCACCCTCCGCGCTCCCTCTCCACCGTAGCTGAGTCTTGTTAATTTTATAAGATCCAGCATATTGCCACTTATCGGCTGGCAGTGTTGTAAAAGCTCTGGGGTCAGTGCATTACTGAGCTGCTGGGCTCCACTCTTCCATTAGAGGGAGTGTTCAGGCTGCGTTGGCCTTCACTCAATCAAATACGGGCTCCAAATGGCCGCTCCAAGTGCAGATGAGGGGCCACAACAACGCACACACGCACGCATGCACACACACAAATGGAGACGCCTTGAATGCCTGGTTGTGAAACTATAGCGTGCGCATAAATCTGAACACATAAATCTGGGGCACACACACACACACACACACAGACACACAGGAGGGGGGGGGGGGGGGGGGGGGGGGGGGGGGGGGGGGGGGGGTGTCACACATTAATTTGCATGGAGTGTTTGCATTTAAAGAGAGTAAATGTAAAGGTGTACGTGCTTGTGCGGCAGCTGACATTTTCACCACATTGGCATTTGAACAGATTTAACACAAAATACGCAGCAGCAGACCCCCCCCCCCCCCCCCCCCCCCCCCCCCCCCTCCTCTCTGGAGCAGGTGCATGGATGAGAGGTGAGCTGCAAAGATGGCAGCAGCAAGCAGAAATAAGAATCGGAGAGGCCAGGTGTTGCCTAACTAGACATTTAAATGCAATGAGAAAAAATGCAGAACAAAATAGTGTTTCAGGCCGGAAAATGAGGTCAGTGTTGTGCCCGCCGATGTAAAAGTGTCAAGTTCAGAGGAAGCTAAAGTTAAAGGTGAGGGTTACTGTGAGTGAGGGTGTGCAGTTGATATAGGATCATATGGAAAATAGCACATCACTTCATTTTGTTTGTGTGTGTGAAATCCTGCGAAGGTTCAGGGTGTCATTTTAAAATGGTGTCAAACATTCATTCGTGTTGCTTCATTTTAATGATCATCTTAAAAAATTAAAGCTCCAAGATATTGCAAAGTATGCCTCAATTTCGAAAATCTGAAATATAACGTGAAGGTGTATTATATTTTCCTTGAAAGATATCACATTTTTACACACGTAGCCTGCACGAGAGAAAAGGGGAACCCTGGGCCAGTGTCCATTTATAAACATGTATGTATTTGTGCTTTGCATGAGAATGCCTGGGGTCCTGTGAACCTTCTGCTCCCTGCGTCCACGCTCAATGGCATCGCTGCAGTTAGCATGACAAACTCGGCTCCAAGTTCTTGGACATTTCAATGCAGCCCGCCCCCACCACCACCGCCACCACCACCACCAGCCAGACCCCCTGCACCCGTTTCCATGTCCTGACACCACCATAGAACCTTATTTTTGGCAAACCTCCTTACCCTCAACTTGCTCCTCTGTAGGTACTGTGGAGTGTATGGTGTTCGCAGGGACACCAAGCTCATGGCAGCCAGGGAGATGACTCCTGCATGCACAAACACACACACACACACACACACACACACACACAGTACATACTTAGCAGAAAACAAGAGAAAGTGATGAATTACACAAGAATAGATTTATTTATACGAATGATGAAATTCAACAAATACAAAACAAGTTAAGTGATTGGTTCTGAGATACAGGTGCATTTTAACCATGAAACAACAATTGAGCCTTTTATTATTCATGACTGTGAGGACAGTCGTTGGGGTCTGGCATTATAACTTTTTCACAAGATTTACATTTTATGTGTGTGCATGCTGTGAGGCCGCAGCTGAACCCCTGTGAATGCAACTTCATCCAATCCTAAAGCAGTAATATGAAATTAAAAATGGATTCATCAGACCAAGTCACATATACGGCAAATGTCACCCCAGTGTAAAAACGCCAGCTCCCTGCTCTGCTTTATTATTTTACATAATTCGCCTTTAACCATAAATGGTCATTTAAGCGAGGCCCACACATTTTTTGAAATATTTTGCTTAAGTGTCGTGTTGCATCAATAGGTTTTTTAATCAGACAAAAAAACTGAGACTATATACAATAAATAGATACAATAAACACAGTAGAATTATGTTATATTAATGCTTCATTGGTACGCAGTAAATGCACATCATTAATCAGAATTGTATCTTCTTGTAAATTGTGTTCACAAAACATAAAACACACGGTACTCAGTGGTGAATAACACCTTGAATATTCTCCAGACTCATCCTGTCTCATAAAGGACAATTAAAATCCTGTTTAATGAGGCCGATGAGGAAAATTAAACTGTACCGTTGCAGAGTACATTACCGTATCCGACCAACAAGCCTCAATTTCTCATTTTAATGTTAATATGTCACATGATGCAATATTCAACAGCGGCGGAATTAAAAGTATAAAAAAATGTCTCAACTATTTTCAGTACAATTTGAGCCCAATGGTTTTTACTCATCTGGATTAAAATTATCATTTTCTGTTATAGTATAATGTATATAGCTGATTTGTTTTTTCTCTTTCTATTATTTTTAATGATTAAGTTTCCCTCACGTTGTGCATGTAGCAATGTAATGAGAGAATGAGAATTTAAAAATAAAAATTAAGAAAGATGACAAAATGTATTACAACAACACTGGAGAATTGCTGGAAATGATATTAAATATTTGGAATTATTTATGTAAAATAAAAAAATATATAATTTTTACCATTTGGCTGGTTTTATTCCAGCCACTTAATTCCAGTATATTTAGTTTGTCAAACTACAGACTCCCTAAAGTCCTAAAAGGTGATATTTTTAGTCTCGAACCCAAAAGAAAAAAATACAATATCGGCTTTCCACACTTTAGGGCCTCTGTATATAAAAAAATCAATACATAGAGATGATAAGATGTTATTTCAATTTCTTGCTTGTGACATTTCCTCATATTATAAAAAAAAACACCCTTCCTTCCTGTAAAGTCTGGTATTCGCTTTCACTGTTAATGAGCTTTGCGCAGCTCTGTCATGCTGTTAAAGGCCTTTGTGTTGTTAACGCACACGACGTTAACAGACTTGCCATTCACAAACAAACGAGGGAGCAATTAAAAGACAATTAGCTGACCGCTGAGGGTTTGTTCAAGTCAATAATGGGCTGTTTTTACAACCTGATAGGCTGTCACAAATCAGTGGAGGGAACAGGTCCGAAAATCTTTTAATAAACTTTAATAAAAAGGTCGAAACATATATTTTTAAATGTGTAAGTGTGTTAAAAATGCTGGGGAATTCATGAAGAGGGACCATCAGTGCATTTATAACAGCAAAAACAAAGTAAAAATGTATGCACTGCTGTTAGGTTGAGGATTTTACATGGGTATATGAAACATTAAATACAGTAAATAAAAAATATAGACGCTGAAATTGTAAAAAAAAAAAAGGAGGGAAATTCTATCAACACAACGCAAGCTAGGTTATTTCCACACGTCTCTACCATCAGGGGTGAGCAGGCCTGGCTGTCAGACATGTCCTCCGCATACAGACCGCTTGTGACATGATCCGTAACTCTATCTATAGGTGTTATGGTATCATTCCCACCATTAAAGAGCTTTTCCACCTTCCCAATGACCTCCGCCTCGCCTCACAGGACACAGAAAACGACCTGATGGCAATGTCGTTCACTGTACAGAGGGTATGCTGAAATGCGGTGTGAGTGTGAGGCAGCGAGCGCGTGCGTGCGTGCGTGTGGAGCGCTGGTCACTCCGGTGTCTTTAGAAAGTCAACAGGGATGGACCTTCTCCCTGGCAACACTGGGGGAATCTAGCCAGGCCAGTGAGCATGTATATCAGGCCATCTCACGGCTGGCTGGGCGCACGCTGGGTGGCCCGCCGTGGTCAATACTGCACTGGTGACTGGACACACAGAATGGGATAATCGCCCACTGTCTTTCAGGACCATGGTGCACACACGCACACACACACACCCCCACACAGATCTCCCTTTAATGCGGGCCAGGGCCAGGGAGGCTCGCCTGGCTCCGATTTCGGGTCAGGACCAGCCAGGGGGAGGACCAGGGCAGAGCCTAAAGCAAGCAGGGGGGCACAGAGAGGGGGGAACCAGAGGGGAGCGGGGAGCCCATTTTCAGCCGGGGCAGTGGAGCACACAGGGGACACCGGGCCATCGCCTCTACTCGCTGCTGGAGGGAAAACAAAAGGAGGTGTGATCCCCACAAAACATGGGAGCCGTGTGTGTGTGTGTTTGTGTGTGTGGGAGGGGGTTATGAATGTGTATCATTGTTCAGAGTTTCCTTCAGCTCCAGCAACTCGCTTCAACACCCCTGCTGCTCACACACAAAGGCACCTAATTGACATCACAGATTTAGGCCACTAGCTTTAACTGTTCCCCTTCCAACCCTTCAGCCACTGCTGGAATCACCTCACAGCCCCTCACACCGCCGCCTCCACCCTACTTGTATTAAAGGCATCAGTGGTTGGCAATATTTGATATTTTTTGGTGTCAACAAATCCGAAGAAAAAGGCCGACTTTCAGATGAACCCGATGGTTCCACTAGGAAATATATACATCTTTTTTTGAAATAAAAGACAGCTGAGAACTGTTTGAGTTTTTGGCAATCAACACTAAAAGCGGGGCAAATGTTGAGTGAACTGAATATTTTCACCGGGGAATTTGTTGCATGCACATTTGGATATCGTAAACGAACACAGCTGTGGGTCAGGGTATGGGATTGTATTGATGGGAAGTGCTCATGTTGATTGTATATCGGGCTTTAGATATATAGTCCGGCTTGTTAACAGGAAAAAAAACAACTGAGGCGGTTTTTCATTCGTTCAGTTTTATTGAAAATATACATCATATCAGGGCATGGCATTTGGCAATCTCATTGATTAATAAACAATTTCATTGCAGTATAAAAAAAAATATATATATATATACGCGAACATAATGTCTCACAGAAAGGGGACAGTAATTCAACAGCGACAAACTCTTTTTCCAGTCAAATACTTGGATGTCAGTTACCAAATGAAAAGAAGGACCCCTTGGGGGTCTCGTCCAATCTCCGACCTAAAATTGGTCTCAAATATTGTATAATACACACCTAATGAAACTAATTTTGGAAAACATCGCTCAGCCGCTTCAGTGTACACTTCAGCCGGGCCTCGAAAACGGATTCAACCTTTGAACATACCTTTTAGAAACGGCTTCCGACTTACCTGTCCACATCCACAAAGACGGCGGCCGTCCAAGCTGATAATCACACTCCACAGATGTGTGTATGATGGGCTGTTTTCACTTATGTGCCATTTTCCACATGCGGCCGAGGCCCAATGACGGAAGCCCGTTTGCAGCTTTTCACGCAGGCATTTTTGACGGCCTCTGTGGAGACATAATCAACAAAAAAAAGAGTGATGAGTAAAAAAAGAAGAAAACAAAAATCACAATCTGTGCACACGCATGTACTCTCTTTAAATCGGACCGTTAATATTCTCCCAGGTTTCAGCATCATTATGCAAAGGATTAACTTTAAAATGTCAAAGCTTGTGTCATCATCCGGGCCAGACACACCACAACTGCCAATGTTACACGGAGAGTGCGTTTGTTTGTGCGTCTATCAGCTGTCTGTATCAATGGTGTGCACGACCCCAGAGTTTGCAGACAGCCATGGGTCAGAGGTCAAGGCAGAGCCTGTCTGAGATTGCCGGCTGACCCCAATGCCTGCAGCACGTATATACACACACTGAAGGGGGAGGATGGGCTGCCCCCTTCCAGACTAATATCACCTTTGGGATTAGGATCCAGACAGAAATTCATTGACCCCCCCCTTCCAACACACACACACACACACACACACTTTGAGAAACTGGATTTGCTTGGTCATAAAACAGGACTGGGTTGCACTGCATGACGCAGAGAGGAGAAGCAAGGATGCCAAGTCTGAAACGGCCATCTAATTATCTTTCAGTGCCGAGTTGAAGAGGAGAAAAAGAAGACGAGAGGAGGCGGGGGAGGTTGAAGCGTCACAAGACGTGTAGACAGAAGCTCTGCGCTACTGTCGAAAGACAGAAGACGCCTGAGAAATACAAATAAGAATTGGTAAGGATGAATATGGACAGGTTAGGTGGAGCAGGTGAACACGCTGCTGGAAGAATAGGATGTTTTGTTGTTCAAGCGACACTCCCCGTCATTTGTCAAGCTGTTTGCATTTAACCCAGGCGCGGATATAGCTGCAGGTAGAAAGAGCCCAGTTCACCGCTCTGGATAAAACCACATCAGCATGCCAGATGCTTGTAAAACAAACAAACAAAAAAAAACACAAATCAAAGAGAATCGGAACTGCAGGAGTGAAAACCGGAAAAAATAAAAGAAGAAAGGGTCAAATTCAGAGGAGCTGACGGGCTTCACTGCCACGCCATTGGGAAAACTCCCCAAATAAGCCCAGAGTGTTAAGCCTGATAATCCCCTGTATTATTGCAACATCTGTGAGGTCTAGAGAGGCTCTGCCAGTGATTAGCAAGACAGATGTAAACAATATCCAGGCTGGAGAGGAAGAGGAGAGGATGAGGAAGAGGAGCTGGGTGGATCTGGGTAACGCACTGCTGGAAGGATAAGAAAAGTAGAGATAGAGAGAACGTGGAGAATATAAAGCAGGCGAGGTGGGACTGAATGTGTCGAGGGATTTAGGGGAAGAGAAGAAAAAAAAAAAAAAAAAAGACGAGGAAGTGGAGGTTTTGACGGCAACAGAAGCAGGAGAGGGAGCAATAGAGATGAGAAGAAAGTGAGGCCTGGTATAATACAGTAAACGGGGGAGGGCGGTCGGGGGGGTTGCAGAAGGTGACAGCATGAAGGGAGAGGGAGCAGCAGATTGGGAGACGGCGGACCCGGGGCCAGGCGTGCCCCAACCGGCTGACGAGACACCAGGGAGACGTGTCTAATTTATGCAGAGTTGGGTCGAGGGGCTGCAGAGCGGAGGGTGTCTGGGACCCCCTGAATAGCCCTGAGAACCGAGGGGAGCCGCCATGGGTGCTCGCAGTGTGGGAGTCAGAGAGGCGTGGGGGGGTGGGGGAGGGAGGGGGGGGGGGGCTGCTCTATTCAGGCGAGGCTGTCCGTCTGACGTCCCATTAAGGTCTGGGACAGGGCATGGGGAACGAGGCGATAAAGGGGAGAGGTAAGGGCGAAGGAGGGTGGGAGTGGGAGGAGGAGGAGGCGGTGGAGAAGTGAGGCCATTCTTAACCCCGTCTCTGCTGCACTCCCCCTTCGGCTCCAGTCTTCTTCTCCAGTCTGGCCACCTATTAGATCCACGGGGCCGTGCGCCTGCTTCTGTGCATACTGATTTTCCATTAGCACGGGCCTGAACGTGAGCGAAGAACACAGGCCGACTTAAGCAGAGAGAGGTAACGCGGCAGTGCGAGTGGGGAGAAGAGTCCTTCAGCCGGCCGGAGCACACTGCTGAAGTGTTGGGCCAATACTGGTCTGTGGTGGCTCGACAGCCAATTGCAGATGGAAACATTTTTTCTATTCATTTCACTTTTTTTTTTTTTTATGAAATGAACATACTCGTGGTCATTTCAGAAATAAAATAAAGTTGAGGGAGCATCGTGCACATTTCTTGAACTGGTGCCGCCCAATCTGGGAATCGTGTCCCCCCCAATAATCCGATGGATACATATGTATAGCGTCTCAAAGAAAAAAAACGTCATATTAAATAATACTGGAAAACAGAAACACTAGGGATGACGAGTAGGTGCTACTTTATTCTAAGGGGCCCCCAAGCTAAATCAGATAGAAAACCACAAATGTAAATATGCGACGTGCCAAAGAAAAAAAATCCCACACCGGGAATATATTGCGATTTTTGCATTTAAATAAAATAAACTTGATGAAGACCGCTATCTGCGGCTGTAATAGCCAAATGTCTGCATTAATGTCGGCTTTTAAGTTGCGGGATCGAGAGCGAGGAGACAATCCCATAGGCTTTGTGGGTGTGTGTGTGTGTGAATCCTGGCTGATGGCCAAGTGTGGATGTGTGCGCGTGTGTGTGTGTGTGTGTTGGTGGTGGTGGTGGTGGTCCGCCCAGCGAGAAGCGGAGCAGACAGCCAGGGAGGGTGATGGTTGAGTGTGGTGATGCAGGCGGACAGTTTAATGACAGTCCTCGCCCCTGAACATACAAGCCAGTGAGCGCCCGGCGCTCTCGCAGATGTACACGCACCGGATGACATGTGCACATATATGTGTGATATATGGCGCGGCGCATTCTGAAAAAGACACCGGGCCCCGGTGAAAATGAAAATGAAAGAAATCTCGCCAGTGTATGACCCTGGAAAAAATAACCGGCGGGGCTAGAGATGACATACAGGCGTCACATTATTCTGTTCAAAAAATAAATAAAAGAGTCTGTTTCCCAGCACACTCAAACCTCTCGTCCCTTTTCCCCGGTGAAAGACTTAGACACCAAATAAAACAGTAACGAGCACTTCATTAAACCTAATTATCACGTTATCATTATGTTAACCAGCCATACAAAAGAGGCGGAATTGAAAGCGATTCACTGGCCGAACGGGAACAAAAAAAAAAAAGGCTCTGGGTGCGTTTTATCGCCAGTCCGCGGACCCGGCCTGCCTCGCCTCTTATTCAGCAGGACTCGGGCTCAGGTCTGGACTTGAATCTGCAGCCCAAACAAAGACATAGAGCCACCTCATTAAAAAAACATGTCATTGGATCAGGCTGGGGCCGAATTGTGTGGTTTTCCCCTCCTACCATAAGTGACCGTGACTGAGCGCGCGGCTGAATGGGACGCCGGCTCGAGGCCTACCAATGGAGCGCCGCACCGCGTCCCAATGGGAACCACCCCTTCACAGAGGGGGACACATTTAAAGCTTTGTTGGTCTGTTAACACAGCGTTTTAAAGCGCCTCTTTATGGACTCAGCTGAACAAACCTGGTTTTCTTGGGAGAGAGAAGAAAGAAAGAAAGAAAGGGAGAAAGAAATAAACCCAAAAGTGAGAAAAAAAAAAAAAGAAAGTAAAGTTGGAAGAGATTGTTTTTCTGTTTTCATCGGATAGGAGATAACTGTAACGCAATGACAACGAGGCGGCAAACCCAGGTTCAAGTGAGAAATATATTATGAAACGACCACAGATAAACAATATTTGCAGTCAAATCTAAAATCATATTTTGTATCGAATCCGCCTCGACCAGGACAAAGCCAGTACAATCCTGCGCGGAGGATTCTGTGCATCTGCTGCGCGGAATCGCCCGAGAAGTGAACTTTGCAGCAGATGCAGGTCGGTGACAAACTGCAGTGTCCCTGCACTGTGTCCTCTGACACAGTCAGCACGCACGTTTACCCAGAGGACCAAAGGTACCCTAAAACAATAGGGCTGGGTGTGTGTTTGCGTGTTTGTGTGTGCGTGTGTGTGACTGAGTCAGTCTCACGGGGACCCTGGGGACGACAGGGAAATGAATAACAATGAACTTGCTGAGAGTCAAGTTCAGAACATTAGAGATGAACAAAAGCTCGAGGAGCACAGCTGTACACAAAGGAAAAGCGTGTGTGTGTGTCTGTAGGTGTGTGCGTGTGTGCGTGTAGGTGTGCGCGCCCATATTTGCGTCAACGCATTCAGGAAACATCTCAATATGAGCAAAGAGGCGTGCACCACAGAGGAGCACCCACTAAGGTAAAAACGCACACACACACACACCTCCTCTCCTCCTCCTCCTCCTCCTCTTGCTCCTCGCTCCCCTCCCCATCTCGCGACGCACATGCAAGGCGAGGACCCCATTCTCACTATTCTATTGGTGTCTGCTGCGCGCCTGATGAAAAAGCAGAACGACATGGGGGGAGCGGGGGGGGTACACATGCCTAAAGGCAAGAAAGCGCACGTAGGTAAATCACTGCCCCACTATAAACACAGGGTTTAATGGGGGATTTGCAGGCGCGTCGGCGGGGGTCCACCTCGCCGTATGCTTCAGCGGCCATGCTGCACGTTTTCCAACCTGCGCAAGCCTGCAACAGAAGAAAATGCGAGTGCCGCTGCCACCCAGCAGAGATGATGGTCTACGGGGCTGGGAATGCATCTGAATACATTTACATAAAGATTGGGCTAGGGTTGACCGCGGCGCCGCCGAGAAAAGACCACGCTTATCATGGTAGCCCGAAAAGCGGAGTAATCCCTGAAATTTGTTTGGAGGGGGAATAACGCAGAGGGTAGACCCTCAACACAACGTCGCCAGAGGAAAAAATAAATGAGACAGCCCGTGAGACACCAAGGTTGGTGGAAGATTTAA
>JAFBJU010000101.1:296326-341364 GCA_016785305.1 Colistium nudipinnis
GGGGGGGGGGGGGGGGTACCAGAGGGGCTCACAAAACTGCCGTTACTAAGCTTGATTTCAGCGCGGGTTGAGACGATTAAGGAGAAGGGAGCAGGAATGAGGAGGCGAACAGGGGGCGAAGGGAGGTGTGGGTTTTTTTTTTCTTTTTTTGTGGGAGAACCCCTCCAGGCTGTGGTAAAGAAACGGGGACGAGTCTATTGAGGTGATGAGGGAAAGCGGGTCTTCCTTTCAGACGCTCTAATGAAGCATAAGTCCCCAATGAAGAATGGGAGCAGGCTACCGCAGGGCGGGTTCGCCTCCGCTCCTCTCCATTTCCACCCTTTCTCCTCTCGTCCTCCCTCTTTCCCCACATCCCCTTCTTCCTCCCCTCGTGTCCCGCAGTCCCTCCTCTTAAAGGGCTTACACTGTTTATTTCAAAGCGGCGTAGCGCGCCGCAAGCTGGCCGCGACTCGCCTCTCGCGTGGCTCGATGAAATGACACCGACGGAGTGAATCATGAATAAAAAGGATTGCTATCGACGGGGACGGCTTCATCTAGAAAATGCGACGGATGAAATTGGCAAATGGCCCGACGGGAGAGAAAGTACAAACCCCACCAGAACATAAATCCCGATCTGGATTCCAAAAAAATTTAAAAAAAAAATGGGATTCAAACCGAGCCAGGCCAGAGCGTTGGAAACAGGAACATGAATGACATACGTTTCTCGCGTGGTACGATGAACCCTGAGCCGACATGTTAAATTACAGGAAGCAGCAGACTGAGACAGACGGTGTGTGTGTGTGTGTGTGTGTGTGTGTGTGTGTGTGTGTGCGCGTGCGTGTGTGTGAGGAGAGAGGGTGTCTGTCAAAGTGTCTGCCTGGGTCGGAGTGCATTGGACTGGGGGTTGTTTGACCAGGTCTGGGCTGCAGGTCTAATTTCTGTCTGGTTTCGGCTCAGGGCCGACTGGAGTCTGACTGGAGGAGGGGGGGCCTTTAGGTTCCCCGGCCTCTCTGCTCAAGTTGTCCCTGGAGCGAGGCAATAAGAAGCAGCTTATAAAATAAGCAAACACAGAGGCAGCTTACGGAGCAGCCAGCAGGCTGTGAATGTCAGACACACAGACACCCACCCACACACACTCGTCTCCCCCACAATGATATCCCCCCCCCCCCCCCCCCCCCCTGACCCCCCCCCACACACACCCCTGACCTTGACCCCTGAGCTCCTTCCCTAACCTGTTTCTGAATGGACGTCGGTGCAGCTGGGCTGTCTGGCCGTGAACTAACCACCACCCCCAACCCCCCCTGCCTCGCAGACCCCTCATCCTCTCGTCATTTAGCCCGTTCCCACGCTCCGCCACTACGACGCCAGCTCTTCATCCCAATGCTGCAATCGCATATGCATGTGGCCGCCATGTTCTCCCTCCTGCCTGTTTCCAGGGGCAACAACAATGCCGGGGTTTCCTTTTTCTTTCCCCCCCCTGCGATTTGCATCGACTACACATTCATCCGAATGTTGCACTTTGTAATTCAGGGGGCTTTTTTCTTTGCACACAGTTTTTTTTTTTTTTTATCCCCTGCCTGCTTTACGCAATACACAAATAGCATTGGCGGCCCCTCGGAAAGGCTCCTTCATATAAAATATTAGACCCGAGCACATACATGCACCATATAATGTATGTGTGTGAGTGTGTGTGTGCGTGTGTGTGTGCGCGCGGGCGCTCGTAAACGCCATTCAGGGGGTTCAAACCCCTCCACCTTCACATTTTCATTACAGCCAAATATCAGGCCTGTGCTACACCAGCGTGGCCTTTTGCCGGCGAGCAGGCAGTTTAATCACACATACAGCACTACTCCATTTTCATTTCCTTTTCATACAGCCTCCATTCCACTCCAGCTTCATAATTCTCCCCTCAGAGCTGTCTGGGCTGTCTGAGTGTTTGCAGCATGTTGAAATGACATAATCAGTGACTTGGATAAATGCCTGACTGTTTTTTTCCCTGAGTCTATAATCAGACTTGGGGCTCAGTGTTGCAGCTCTGAGGAAACCGCAGCAGCGGCGGCGGCGGCGGCGGCGACGCTCGACTCAGGAATGACTTCCTAAGGAGGGTAGTTTCACATAAGGAATTTTCTCGAGCGTCAGTGAATGAATTTATTTTTTGCTTTGCCGAACAAATCAGGACAAACAAAATGCTTCTTATTAACGGCAGAAGCTTGGGCCTAAACGCCTGGCAAACAATCTATATTCTAGCGGATATCATAAATGTGTCAGCAAGAAATCTGGATATTTCAGAATGAAAGATCTGTACGGTTTTACGCGTTTCATTGTGTGGAAAAAAATCATGCATCTGCAGGTATTTTTCTTGGGCACGGCAGAGAAGGGTTAAGACATTTTTAAATGTTTGTTCACCTGAATAAAGAAATACCAGTTTAACCTTAAAAAGCCAGCGTCAGACTTTTATTTTCATTTGAATGTCACGGTGGTTGCAGAAAGAACAGATCACTCGTTCGTTAACGAGGAAGAAAAGAAAGACACGTGGAACGGGCCCGGGTAAATTGAGCAATGGCTGTAAATGCTTTCAGCAAGTATTACTTCAGTGGGTATGAACGCATTCAATCAATACCAAAGCAAAATAAAAAAATAATAATAATAAAAAAGCAGGGGGCAGTCAGAATGAGAAACGCTGCAGCGGAATGGACGACAATCACACACGCAAATGAACAATCCACATTCAAGTCACTACACCCGAAAAATACCAGCTTCATGTCATTTAATAAAAACGACTCACAAGGTTTGTCTATCTCACTTGCAGCTAACCAATCATCGCTGGATAACTTTTTTTGTCTGCGGCAAAATGTGGATTAACATTCCTAAATTTGGACGGCCACACAAATTGTGTCATTTGTAAATGGACCTCAGTAGTATTATTAATAAACTATGCTGCAGCCTATTAACACACATGTCTATAATAGTCATTATCATAAAAGCTTTCAGCAGGATGTGGTGGTGTCGAGGTGCGTGTCCTTTTTATCCCCGGGAGCGAAGTGAAAATGGACACATTCATACCCTGTGACACGGATTACCACGCGACAGTGTGCGCTCACTGGCCGTGCGCAGGCACACCTACGTGTGTAGCGGTTACGGCGGCTGATAACATAATACATAGGTGATTGGATTTTATGTTTGTCTGGTGCTTCATAAAAAAAACTAAAAAAAAACATATGGTCCCTCTGTTGCTGTGAATATGCAGATAAAACTGTCCCACCATGGTTTACCCCCCCCCCCCACACACACACACACACACTATAAAAACTCCATCCATATCTCCAGCACGACTCTCATGCACACACACACACAGCAACACGCAAATATTCCGCATGACAGGTTTAAACACAATTGGTTCTCAGTATTAAGCAAATCCTCATTTCCACAAGATTTATTTGCCTTGAGGGGGAAAAAAAAATCAGCTATAAAAAAAAAAAAAACCCACACATATAAATGGACAAAATCAATTCCATCTGGCTCTTTGCTGCATCACTTGCGCCTCTGTATACATTTGTGGCTACATATATGCACACGTACATGCCACATGTCTTCTTTTTTTTTTTTTTGCATGACTGCGGTTTCCCCCACAATGGGCACGGTAGCCTGCAGCCCCTCCAGGCCGACTCCAGCCAGCGTGGGCTCTAACCTGCAGCTATAAAAAAAAAAAAAAAAAACCCTCACATATAAATGGACAAAATCAATTCCATCTGGCTCTTTGCTGCATCACTTGCGCCTCTGTATACATTTGTGGCTACATATATGCACACGTACATGCCACATGTCTTCTTTTTTTTTTTTTTGCATGACTGCGGTTTCCCCCACAATGGGCACGGTAGCCTGCAGCCCCTCCAGGCCGACTCCAGCCAGCGTGGGCTCTAACCTGCTTAACTCCGCCTCAGCTTCATCAGTGTCACCGCGGGCTGATTAGACGGAGAGGCTTGATGAAACCCGCCCGGGCCTGGCCCGAGAAGCCCATAATCAAAGTGAAGCGGCCTCATGTGGATGAGTGACCGACACCGCAGGTTATGGGGGTTTGAGAGAATCTGCGATTGACACACTCGACACTTAGCCGTCGACCCACGCAAATACAAACACACACACACTGAGAACCAGAGCAAAATATAATTTCTCCCGTTTCAGTTTCCCACCTCGCCTCAACATGCGTGATCGCACACCACGTGATGCATCGAAGACCCACCACGCCGGGCGGCGTGGGCCGCGGCTGGCCATGTAAATGTATTCAGCAGTGTGAACCTGAATGGGGGCGAGGTGCCCCAGTGAAGGACTGCCCACACAACTAACACACTCCCATCAGGTGGTTCCCAAATCACATTATCTGGCTTTGTTCAAATTATGAAAAAAAAAGCCCACAGAAAAATATGAAGAGCCCCTGGAACCCACCAAGGACTAAATCCAGTCACTAGTGTTATAATATCGTCTCCCTATTCTCCTAATTCACGGTAAAGGAAGTACATATGGCATATCTTTGCATTGAAAGCGAGGACGTGAGATCCGATATCTATTTGCTGCGGAAATATGTTGTGTATATACTGTATGTCATCCTCATTCAGTCTTTGCTGTGAGGTCCAGGGCTACACAACCACAGACTCACACACAGAAACCACACCACAAGTCCTCCGAGTGGATGATTACATATTTCGGTGACGCAGGCCATTCACCAAAATCCCCGTGTCCAACAATTAGCACCCACGCGTGACCTCACGGTGAAACGGACCCAAACACAACCCCGCAGGCACACACTCGTGTCAATGCACGACGGCAACAGGCGGAATCCATCAACACACCTCGCCCCGCATTAGGACCATAAAGCACCGACACGTCTCCTGCTCCACGTACGCAGGGCCCACTCCTGCTGCTCCGGCGCTGATGCCCCTGATCCCCCCGCGCTTTGACAGGGCGTAATAAAGCCTGTATGAAGCGCTGCATTGTGTGGGGAGAACACAATGTTGCATGCTGAGTGCTGTGAGAAGGGCGTACGCCGGTGGGTCCCACGGCGCAGCAGCGCACCGGGGCCTATAAGCGGGGAGTGCCGAGCATGTTAATGAGGTCATTATTGGGATGCCTCTCCTGTACAGTGCAGGGTGCCCCGGCCCATGCGGGCCCACCACAGATGTCACATATGGCACAATGAGGAAGACACACGAGCGTCTCCGAATGGACGCCGAGCGCGAGACGGGGGCCCAAGCTCCAGTTTGGTTTTTTTTCAGCTGGCATCAAAAGCGAGCGGTGATTTGCATGGAGAATAAGGTGAGCTTAAAGAGAAGTAAAGAGGAGGCCACATTCATTTGCTAATTGTGCCTGCTGTGTATTCAATCAGCGTCCGCGCAGGGTTATGTTTCTGTTTTTTTCTTTTTACCCTTGCGCTATTATTTACAGGCGAGGGGGAGGGGTTAAGTATCAAGCACATGCAAATGCAATTACAGGATATTTGCATAGCCGTTAACAATCAGAGGGCAGATGGCAAACAGCGGGCACTAAGAAGCGAGCGAGCGCCATCTTGGCTGAGGGAGACAGCTGGCAGACAGGATTCGGCCATTTTGTGAGCTCGGGTCGCTGCCAGGCTGAGGCGCCAGCGTCTTTCTCTCTCTCTCGCTCGCTCTCTCTTTCTCTCTCTCTCTCTCTCTCTCGCCCTGCGTGCCAGGAGATTGGCAGGCGAGGGGGTAATCGCGCTTTAGTACCCTGCGTGGTACACGCAACAACAACCGAGTCCTCCAACACCGGGTGACAGTGTTATCAGAGCCCCCCGCTGAGATCAACCACAACACAACGTGTCTGCGTTCACTTCACAAACACACACGCGCGTGCGTCTGTGAGAGGCGATGGCATCACATCCCGTTTTTTTTCTTATATCCCGTACTGTGCCCGCTTACGTTTAGTATGGCTTAGAGTCTTGGAATGTTTTGGTTTTTTTATTGATCTCAGTGATAATGGTTCAGTTATGGTATGGTACTCACCAGGAGGTGTTGGTCCTGTTTCCAGATCCGAGGAAACCGTCCATCTGTCCCCCGATGTCCTCCCACGTCCACGTCCACACGTCCTCTGGCATTATTTCTCGGTAGTTTCAGCTGGAATTTTTCTAACACTACACTTTAAAAAAAAAAAAGTCGTTTCTCCTCTGTGTTTTTTTTTTCTTTTCTTTTGAAGGCTTTCACCTCTACACTGATGTTAAACCGGGTTGTTTTCATTCCCTAGTATCTGGGCCAATTTTTTTTTCTTTTTTTTTTAGGTCACCGGCAGTTTTTGTTAAAACATCTGAAGAGCGAAAAGTCTTTGTGTGGGATTTGTTGTAAATGTGAAAGAGGAAAAAAGTCAGAGGAAAAAACGATGGAGGAGGAGGAGGAGGAGGAGGGCACCGAACAGGTGCAACTACTGTCCTTTTTTTATCTCATTCAATTAGCAGCCATTCACTTGGGCTGCCATGGGATCCCTCCTGCACAGCAGTAAGTGGACTTCAGGTGCTGTTTCCACACACACACAAACACACACACACACACACACACACAGAGAAGAATGAAAGCCAGGGCCCGCCTCCCTCTCTCTTCCATCTTATAGATCAATACGGCACTGCCATATCCTCTGATGAGAGCTGCTGCTGTAGCCAGGGTAGGAAATTCTAAGGCGAGGAGACGGGGCTGCGTCTGATGCGGCGGCGGATGAGAGAAAAAGTTCAAATTGTCCTTTCATCCCGGCTCATGAGATCTTAACCAACGCGGAGTGCTCAGGTGCTTGAAAGTGGGACTTAGCCGAAACGTTTCCTCGTTGCAGCGGTTAAGGTGGGAATGAGTAATAAGAGGGAGGCAGAGAGACCTCGGACGTGCTGTCGACATGCTTTTTCTTCTTCCATCTCTCTCTCTCTCTCCCTCGCTCGCTCGCTCGTTGTCTCCAGTTTCTCCCTGACAAAGTTTTATCAAGTGGTGTTGGACGTGGCAGAAACCCCTCCGGCTGAACCACACACAAAGACTCTCTCTCTCTCTCACTGTCTCTTCCCTCTCCATTTTGCTTCACACACACACACACCCACACACCCACACACCCACACACACACACACGTACACACCCACACACACGTACACACACTCACACACACACGTACACACGTACACGCACGCACACACACGCACGCACACACACGCACACACACGTACACACACGTACACACACACACACACACACACGCACGTACACACCAACACACACACACACACACACACACACACACACACACTCACACACACACACCCACACACACACACACACACACACACTGCGTGTGGGGTGGTTGTAAGGTTAGGGCCCTGGCCCCGGCTGATGCTGAGACTCTTGGAGAGAGGGAGAGAGAGAGAGATAGGAAGAGAGACGGAGAGCCGTGGCAATGGTGGGTCCCTGGGCTCCGGGGCCCGGAGGCGGTGCTGGCCAACCTCTGCTCGCCTCTCTCCTCCATATTGATTTCTGCTGCTCCACTCTTCGCCGGCGGGGATGAGCGCTCGGCTCACCCGCCTCACCTGCCTCTCTCCTGGCTTTCGGATGGCCCCGGCGTTGGCTGGCCCCTGCCGTCTCCCCGGGACCCCTATGAGCAGCGCCGGGGCCGCGGGAGGAAGGCAGCCAGAGAGCCCCGTGGCGATCCACAGCTGCGTTCACCTGCTCCGGGTTCACCCGCTTTCCAAACCACCTCCTCCGACTGCTCCCGTCCTGCTCCTCTCCTCTCCATCATCCTTCCACCCACTCTGCTTCTGTCTTTCGTCCTCCACCGCCTCCTCCTCCTCCTCCTCCTCCTCCTCCTCTTCTTCTTCTTCTTCTTCTTCGGCAGCTTCTTCCTGCTGTAAAACAAACAAGCAGAGAAGATGGAGGAAAAAACTTGTTAATCTCAACTTTCTCGTTTTGTTTTTTTCCACCACTCTGAATGTCAACCCTTCTCTTTGATCAGAGAGGAAAGTCAGGGGGTGAAGATTCTGGCATCCTCCGTCAGCCGTGTGAACCGGCTAACCCTCGGCAGGGATGGGAGGCCCGAGAGTTAAGTGTGTCAGGCTGGAGAGATGGAGCCTGCCAAAGCTACTCTCAGCTATTAGATTCTGATGTGCTGCTGATAGCAAAATATAGCAAGAGTGGGCCCATTTTAAAAATCACCACTGCGTCAACGGAATACATTAAAAGTATTTACAGCTAAATGTTTTCTCACTTTCCAGCCAGTTTTTTTTTTATAATTTTTTTATTTCCCTTTTAATGGTCATAAATACGGAAAGCAGCGTTGTAAAAAAAAAAAAGAAAAAAGCCCAGCCTTCCCCTCGCCCCTTCTCTTTGGCCACAGTCGGTGTGAAGGAATGGAAATGTTTTGGCCGGGCCAGTGGCGCTCCATAGAAACTTTCTCAAAGAAAACATTGCAGCTTTTGTATCATCCAGAATTATTCAAATGGACTCAGCAGAGCTCTTCTTATGATAATAGCAGTTTGGGGGGAGGGGGGGGGGGGGCTTGGCATTTCTTTGAGGATTCATGGTTCCATTGTGTTCCTCGGCAGAGAAAGGGCCATGGCCAAATTCAACCCCCACCGGCCGACATTGCAATGCGCTGCACCGGACCCCAAAGAATCCCGGCCAAGGTCCACCACAGAGGCCTGACACCCCCTCTGCGGGCCTGAGAGACTGAAACCCACTGGGGTCCGCTGCCAGGGGGAATAGAGAAGTAAAGTGCAGTGGGTTAGGGTTGGTGGGCCGGCAAGGCTTTTGGAAGTTGGAGCTGTCTGTTAAATAAAGATCGAAGGGGGTGAGAGCTGTGTGGGTGTGTGCGGGGGCTTACTCTGTTGGGACAAGAGAACCAAGTTTGGGAGGGGTATGGTGGGGGGGCAAGTTGAGTTAGGGGGACATGGATGGAGACCGGGGGTGCGGTGCATGTCTCAGACACAATAATACTATTCATTGGGCTCAGACATGGGTGTTAACTCCCCTCTGACAGAGCACAATGGGACTCGCTGGCATTCAGGCAGCCTTGGTGATATTGTTAGTTCAGGGCCGCATTCTCCCTGCCCCGGGATAGAGCGCCCGCATTGTAGCCATCCAGCAGGATGGATGGAGGGAGGTGTGAGAGGTGAAAGGCAAAGAAAGAGAGAACAGTACGTTTGTCTATCTGTCAGTGCTGAAGGAGAGGAGGCAGAGGGCGGAGAGGCTGGGGAGGGCGGCTGAGGTGGAGGCGTGGGGGCAGGGGGTGTTGCCCCATGACATTGGACTTGTTTGTTTCAGAGGGGAAGAAATCCAGACTTCGATAAATATAAATATATTTATTATATATAGATACGAGTGAAGGATATTAAAGGGGGCGGTCGCAGAAGAGTACAATATGTATCCATATAAATTTTCCAAAAACTGGGGAAGGAAAACACCAATGGATCTCTCCATTCACTGGCACATGATTATTAATATCATTTTTTTTTTTTTTTTTAAGAAATTTATAAATAAAGGTTTGCACAGTTCCACTCGCATGCATCTCGTCACTGACTCGCCACACATGACACACAGCTGGAGTGTCGCTGCGTTCGTGAGCAGTACTTTGTTTTGTTTCCCCCTCTGGTAAACTCTGACCAAACCGTTGCCATAGCAACCTTGCCTCCTCTGTGGTCGTGTGACACGTATGTGAGGTACGGAGGAGAGGACTTTGTGATATTATTAGGACAGATGTGTGTTCCGTGTACGGTGGAAATACGAAACTAGATATGAGCCATGCGTGAACTTTGATTCTGTGATGGCCTGAGTGCCCAAAAAAAAAAAAAAAGACTAACTCGCACCCACCCGGCGGGGATTCATTCACGCAGGTTACAAAATGACTTTTAATTCCAGCGCCACAGTGCCCGTGCAGCTCTTTTCCTCGACATCTGCATTCCCTCTCAGCAGCCTGGAGTCAGACTGACCTCCCGAGGGGAGCAGAGGGCCCGCGGTGCGACCGGCGGGGCACGGCTCCCGTCATAGAGCTCACGCCGTTCAGGGGAGGTTGAGGTAGCGAGGGCACTGCCCTTTGTCCCCGGCGGAGGGGATTACACTGGTCAACCATCACAGACAATATAACCCCCTCCTGGGCCGGGAGGACCGACCTGCTCTCTGCCAATGATAGGGGCAGTCAACTGATCACAAACTTAATTAAGGACAGAGGGAAGTGAAGAGAGGTGGAGGAGAAGGTGATACAGGAGGCGGGGAAGAGGTAAAGGATGAGGGGATAAAAAAAAGGGGGGGGGGATAAGGAAGGGGGGAGGAAGGGGGGTCTGTGCAAGGAGCAAAGGGATACGCCAAAATAAGACCAGGCATGGAGTTCTAAAGAGAGCAACGGGAAGCGGAGGAGGGGTGGGGAGAAGCGCGGGATTAGAAGGGAGAAGATGAAAGGATCAGGTCCAACAGAGAACAGGAAAAAAAGGCCAGAGGAGGGAGACCTGCGACTTCAACTCCCAGCAAGGAAATCAAGAGGAGGAACAAAAAAAAAAAAAAAAGAGAGGAGAACTCAGGGGTCGGTGACCCCCGAGACGCGTGGATTTTTCTTCTTTTCCAGCACAGGTGCACGTAAATGACAAACTCCGTTGCGTGCCCCTATTTATGCCACGGCACACACACCTATTCAAATCCAATGACAAACGCAGACCACAATTCTATTACGGAGGACTTTAATGGAGGATATTTAGGGGACGGTTAGCGGGTAGCGCGGCCGCGGACAGACACCGGCGCTGCGACACTTAGCAACAGGGATTTGGCAGCGCTGTTGATTGAACACGCCAAATCCCATTTGTCGGAGGGGCCGGCGCGTTGGTGTCGACACTCTGTAACCTTGTGGCCGGGTAAAAAGGAGACCTCAGAGTGCGTGGGCGCGCGCGTGCGTCTGCGCGTGTGTTTTCCTGCCGGCAGGGGTAAGCAGCTGGGTGGTACGGTTCAGCAGGATAGGTGTGTTGGTCCGAGTTCCCCCCTCTATCCGTTTATCCCTCCATCTATACATCACCGTCCGCCTTGATTCCCTCTTTTTGCGAAAAAAGGGGGGGGGTGACAAAAAGGAGATAGAGAGGCTTTGTCAACACTCCTTTTTCTTGCTTTCGCCCCCCCCCCCCGCCCCCCATTTCTTCATTCCTTCCATCCCCTATGGTCGAGCTGGCAGACAGGAGTGCTCAGCAGCTCTCCCAACGTTATTGATCCTGAGAGCCAGTCGGCCGGTGGGAGTGGGTCTCTCTTTTTTTCCCCTCTCTCCATCTATCTATCTCTTGTCCCTCCATCACACCCCCCCCACAACACGGCCCACAACTTTTTCCCCTCCCACCTTCAATCCTTCCCCGCCTCTAACTCTTATCAAAAAAAAAAAGAGGAGAGGGGGGTCGCCGGAATGTTATCCGACTTCATGAAAGAAATCCCCTCAGGCCAACTCCACTAGAGGAGGACGCTCCTTGCCAGACCCGACTCGGCACGCACGCAGGCACACACACAAAGACACACACACTATAGTGGCACAGAGCAGCAGCCCACACACAGCCGGTCGGAAATAGAAAGTAGCACGTCCGGTGCGCTGCACGGCAACATGACGATCGGGAATAGAAATAAGGAGGATGGAAGGATGACCCAGGCAAGAGGAAATTAGGAAATGAGTCACTGTGTGTTACTCAACAAGGCCTGACACGGGTATAACAGCTCCACTCTCTTAGAAGGCTCGACTAACTAAAACGTAAACCATTCATTCAAGAATAATATTAATAATGACCCAAAAGGTAAGAAGTTAACAAATCATTTGTCTTATTTAAAAAAAAGATCACGCTAAGTGATGATGACCATCAGTCAGAGTGCACGCCAACCCCGGTGGAGCTATTTTTTTAAGTGGAACAATCAAGATGATTCATAAGCTGAGCTCATGTTGAGGCGCAGTGAGTTTTTTTTTTTTTTTTTTTTTGAGTCCACTCATTTTAAAATGGGACTTTTAACCTCGTAACTCATTACATAATGAATTACTCACACAAACACTTTAAATGATTCGCTTCAATGTGGAGAAATTCAAAACTCGACGGGCCGCCGGTTTCTACTTACAGTTGCTAAGCAATGACAGTCGCTGAGAGAGGGTGTGGCTCTGTAATTCGCCTTTATTATTGACATTTAAGCGGCTTCTCACAAATCAAATAACCAATTAATGGAGAAAATAATCTGCCGATCGAGCGACGATGAAAAGCTGCGGTTGTTTTAAGTCGCTTCCTGTGGCTTATAAAGTGCTGAGACACGGCAAATAAAATGATTTATTAGAAGGTGGCAACAAAATGGGCCAAACAAAACTACACAAGGAAACCGAGAAGGAAAGTTAAGTTTCCATAAAAAACACCTGTAAATGACCTGTAGATTTTGCGTAGAAGGAAAAAGGCATTTCTGCCTGGCCAGCCTTTAAGAGACTGCAGCCGCTATTGTCCCCGTTTGTAAAAAGGACTGGAAATGGCTCTACACGTGGAGTACATCCTGTCTCCCATTGTTGCCGCTCTCACTCGCCCCCATAAAGGCCTGCCTCTACTCCAGGCGACAGCGGCCAGCCAAACACACACACACACACACACACACAGCAGCACATTACTGTGCCATACTCTCCCCTCCCTTTGTGCTCGGTAATTGCCACAATGCATCTTCTCATCCAGCTAATTAAGTGAGTCTTTCCCATTGTCTCCAAACACTATTACCTCCTTACACCGCAAGAGAGAGAGAGCGAGAGAGAGAGAGAGAGAGGGAGAGAGGGAGAGAGAGATGGAGGCCGTTTTAAAACAAGGAGATGGGAAGAGCAAAGAGGCGGAAGAAATACAAAGGCAGGAGTCCACATAGAGAGAGGATGAATGACAAAGGCATGTGTGCTGGTAAATGTGGTCTGTGTTTGCTGGCGGGACGTAAACAGCACGTTACTGAGGCCAGGGCAACATTTCAGGAATCAGAGAAATAACCGCCTCGTTAATTTAGAATCACAGAGATGCATTTTACTAATAAAAGATACAAGGAGCGGAGGTTTTTCTTTACAAATGTTAAATGTCTATATTAAATATAACTTATCATGAACTGGATTGTAAAAACAGCTTCACCCTTAATACTTCCTTTACTTTGTTGTTTGTGGAAAACAGTCATGGTCCAATATTTGAAATACATAAGAGATCCTATTTCCACTTGTTTAATTTCTAAAATGATCCATATCTGCATTTTAATAGATTATTTTGTTTTTTTTTTAAACGAGGGAGATAGAGTAGAGTAGATATCAATAGTAGATATCATTTTATGAATAATTAATGAGCCAATTTAATATTTGGGGGGAAAACATCAGATGCCAATAATTACTTAATGTTTAATTTAAGTTTTTTTTTCCCCCAGAACCCTTTGTTCATCACAACGTAGTAACAAATAAGATGAATTCCTATAAGTGACAGGAAATAATCCTGAGCCAGTGTTTGCAAAGAAATGGCTCCCACATTAAAAAAAAACAAAAAAGAAATATAGAAATATGAATAATTTAACATCAGATACTCCGCTGTAGCTCAATTTATCTCTCCGCTTTACAGAAACCTGATTTTTGCCAAACGTATTTAAGGACAGCAAATGTTACCCTCTTGCACAGTATAATATCCTGGATAGATCACAATATTAACAATAAGCTGACTTTTGCACAAGTTGGACAATCTCATCTCCAAAAGTGAGCCCGTCACCACATCTGTGCACAATGACGAACAAATAGAGGAATGAGAAAAACAGGCGCTTTTGTTTCCCCTCTCCTTTCTCGCTGGCCCTTTGTGAGGCTAACGGAGGAGTTTGGACTGAATTATGGGACGACACAGACTCATCTAAATTCCACTTCTCCTCAAGAGTTGCTAGGAGAACAAGCCCCCCCCCCCCAAAAAAAAACAAAAAAAACACACATGCTTAAAATCCACTCGCTGACCTCTCAGACACTCTCTGCCAACACACCGCCCCGCCGCCCCACCCCCCTCCAAAAAAACTCCCAACCCCTCCTTGAACCTCCACCACCTCCCCCCTCCCGTCCCCAACGCTTTTCCTTCCCACACTCAAGTTCCTGTCAAGGCCTTGACAGACAGACAGACAAGTCGGGTGACATCATGGTGCAGAGACGGAGAAAGACTGAGGGGCCTGCCTGTCTGCCCTCCAGTACCCACACAATACAGCAGGGCATCTGGCACTGGGGGGGGGGCTGTTCTGTCAGGACAAAGCGTTTACACCCCCCCCGCCCACCCCCAACACCCACCCACCCAGAATATGATTATAGTTTGTAAATGGTGGCAGAGATGTAAACGTATGGGGAGGAGAGGCGTGGTAGGGGGCTGGGTGTGAGCTATAGTTGTTGGTGTGTAAACAGTGAAGATTTAGAAGTTTGCGCATATGGAGAGAACTTTGAGGTCTTCAGGAAAGTGCAACGTGACATGGTGAGGAAAATGTCACCAATCTTCGTGTGAAATTTTTTTTCATTCTAAATTTTGGTTATATATATATTTTTTTTTTTATTTGCCCAAGTGAAAAAACTCCGATTCTCAAATTGTGGAGAGGGCAGGTGTAGTATTGCAATTTGCGTGTCTGTGTGTGTGTGTGTGTGCACGCGCGCGTTTGGCCCCGTCACTTGCAGCTTGTTAATTTGCGGGACCCAAGACAAAAACAATGGTGCCGATGGGAGAGAAATCAGTGTCATAATACTCTCTGACTCTCTCTCTCTCTCTCTCTCTCTCTCGCTCGGCCCCCACCGCTGTCTCTGTCTGGGAGGTTTGTCTACTCGCTGTGTGTACACAAGTGCGTGTCTGTCTGTGTGCATACATAAAATAAATGAGCTGGGCATATGCATTGTGCGAGTCCACAGGCCCAGCGTATATATTAGAAAATGTGACTTGACCCTGGCAGACTGAAGCAGGGTTGGTGCGTCGCGCTGGGCGTGGGAAAAAGGGGAGACCTCTTTTCACAGCTGCTCCGGCCGTTGCATTGAACCGGTGGAGGCCCCCACTGTCACCCCCCCCCCCCCCCCCCCCCCCCCCCCCCCCCCCCCCCGCCCCCCCCCCCGCCCCCGCGCGCCCCCCCGCCCCCCCCCCCCCCCCCCCCCCATCCCCCAGTTCCCCATTCACTCCGCAGCCTGCTGGCTTTCAGCGGACCACCCCCTCCCTCTCAGTTCGTCACCCTGCTGCACCCCACCATCGCTGCCACCGCCACCCCTTAATACAGCCACCCCGCCATTCAGCCGGCGCGCATTGAGATGCCAGAGGCCTCTTGTGCTTTAAGGAGGTGAAGGAAAACAACAATGTTCGCTGACTGAGGAAAAAGTAAAAGAAAGAAAAAAAAAGAAGCAACTAATGCCAATGCAAATGAATAGGCCAACAAAGCTCATGTTTGTTCTGACACACTCAAATTCTCCTGAGTTCATTTTATTGTTATCAAAATGCTTCTTTTTTTGGGTGGGGGCGGGGCGCTCGTTATTACTCGTTTCTCACTTTCACATTCTCCTTCTCTTGATCCCTTCTGCAGATATACTTTAATTTATGTTAACATACGCCACCACTCTATACTCAATGCCTAACCCCCCCCCCCCCCCCCCCCCCCCCCCCCCCCCCCCCCCCCCCCCCCCCCCCCCGCCCCCCCCCCCCCCCCCACACACACACACACACACACACACACACCATTCACAACCAGTGTATTCATTTGAAGAGATTTATTTCCTGCATAATGCAGCGGGTATACTTTAAATCAATTTTTAAGAACAGCCGAGCTGCACGGTTTATGCATACAAATTCAAAAAGAAAAAAAAAAAAAATCCCCGCTACCCGCTAACAGCGGGCTGTTAAAAGCGAATGAGAACCTTAAGAAAGCCACGGGTGGGCGGTGGGTGTTTGGCGTTTCCATTAAAGATAACCCAGTACTAATAAACCTCACAATCAGCCTGTTTAAACACACGGTGCCGGCGTCATTTGTTTCGGGGGGCTTTCACTAATCTGCCAGAATAACCAAGCCGCTCGGAGCGGAATCACGAAACACACCCCCACATGCAATTTTGTGGAAAACTCTCAAAGGTCACATAACGTGCCCGATAACACGGAGAGATTCTCGGGAGCTGGCCTGTCGTGCTGTGTGGCTACCCTGCTGATGCACCAGGCGTGTTGGGGAAATGTTGAGAGGCAGCGAGGGGGGAGGAGGAGGTGGAGGAGGAGGAGGAGGAGGGGAGGGAGGCAGGGAGCGGCCGGGGAGGTTGTGGCCGGGAACCTGAAAGGACTCCATCTCCCTTGGCCAACATGCCATGACGGTGTGGAGCAGCACTCTGAATTGGTTTCTCTGGGGTGGCGGAGCTGGAGAGGCGATGGCGATAGCAGCCCGAATGGGGATGGAGAGGGGGGCGGGAGGGCGGAGATAGGGTTCACCCAGGTATGGGTGAGAGAGAGAGAGAGAGAGAGAGAGAGCGAGCGAGCGAGATGGCACACAGGATGTGAGGTACTGCTATAAATGAGCGGATTACTGCTTCCCTTTCTGCAAATCTCTCCGTACACGCGCCGTCTTTTTTCGGCCCGGGCACGCAACGCTACGACGTGTGAAATCACGCTCTGGCTCCCTGTCGGCAACAATTGTGACAAAAGTGAACACACTGCGTACGGGTGAAAAAATAAAAATAAAATAAAACAAGGCGTGAGCGCAGAGCCGTGCCGCTGCGCTTCTTCTTAATTGCCGACACGAGGACGCGCATGTGTGTCACTTCTGGAATCGGCACGTCTGGGCGTCAGATTTAGCCCGTAGCTATGCCTTCCATACTTCTAAAGCCAGAGTCCAACCAAAGCTTGTTTGCATCGATTTATCTAGTTTTGTGGATAGGATATTGACTAAGTGGAGCGGCAGCTCTCATGGAGTCGGAGCGAAGCGAAAGAGGTTTAAGCGGTGGTCGAATGCGAACGGAGGAGGATAGCCACAGGCTGTGAAATCCCCCTATGATCTTTCCTTGTCTGATTCTCAAATGCAAAAGGAAGGGGGGGGGGGGCTGGTATAGAACTAGGCCAATGTCACAGAACGCTCATCTAACCCTGGAGGGAAATTACAGAAAAAGAAAAAGAAAATCACTGCTTCTGTTTCTCCCCGATGACAGAGCCTCAATCTCTGCAGATCAGGGCTCCATCTCCCTCTCCTCCCGCTCACTTTGTTCTCCGCAGGAGGTTGAACACGCGCGAGCCCGAGCGGCGCTCTCGGACTTGACGGCCCCCGCGACGGCGGCTGTGAGGATAGCGGAAGGTAATCTTTAGTCGTGTCACTCAACACCCAGAGCGAAGGCTGGGAGGAGAGCGGGTGAGTCAGTCTACCGGTGGTTTCACTCTTCCATCATCTTCAAGATTATGCATCATTTTTTTTTTTTTTTTTTTTTTTCTTAAACATGCAGCTTGACATGTTTGGCCAAACCAGTTGGCAGAGTCACTGGGATGGCTGGAGCCATAACGAGGCAATACGGAGAAGCAAAGGGAGCGAAGCATTGCTTCATTCTAACACACACGCACGCACGCACACGCACACGCACGCACACGCACACGCACACGCACACGCACGCACACACACACACCAACTGAGTGTTATAGACATCGCACAGCAGGGGATAACAGGCGAGGTACGGAAAGCCAACAACAAAGTGGATATGTGCCGATACCGAGAGAAGCAGTTGTGTTACTTTTCAGCCCTAAAAATCAATCAATCAATAAATAAATAACAGTCCCATCAAATGACATGGAATCATTTGAATGCAGTACACAAACAGTTCAAGTTCAAGTGCGTTCCCGCATCCTCTGTGTAGTGGTGTGACACAAACTGAAGTCTCACCTGTAACTTTGGAGAAACGGAACCTCTTTGTTGACCCAGTGAGAGACTTTGGTTCAGGAGGTGGTGTGCGCCTCGGCCGACCTTTGGCCCCTGCAGGTCCAGATAAAGGCCTTCACCCGGGGTGTGTGTGTGTAATTTGTGTGTGACTGCACTTCTGCCTGCACTCCACACATTCCTGCAAAAGAAAAAAAAAAAAAAAAAACAGAAAGCAGAGAGAAGGTTGATTCCAGTAGCAGGTCATAACCACATTCCCCAACGTGTCTGATTCACCTCCAAGACGCAGGGTCGTCAACACACAACTTATTTCATCACGGTAAAACCTTTGAGATTTTAGAAATATTTATCAAATAAAACTTTTGGTCTTTTAGTATTGTTAAAGGAAAACTATTACTGGAAAATAGAAAAAGTATTTCATCACAAATGACATGCGTTTAATTCGTAAGTTTAACTTTGTCACTTGCTTATATTATCTGTGCTTCTAGTGATAACACACTAGTACTGGGATCGTAAAAAAAACTATGTTAAAAAAAAAAAAAAAAAAAAGTTACCTTACTTCACTTTAATTTGCAATTACACAAATTACAAAAGGGTTTAACATCTTCTAAAATCCGGAATCCTTGTTACAGGTTTTAAGCCTGCATGTCGGCCTTTCAATTTTTTTTTCTCTTTTCCTTGCATGGGTCAGAAGCTGTTGCTAGGCTACCAAACCTAGAATTCTTAAGTTCAGAAAAGAGGTCTATATAGGCCACTGCAATTTGAGGTGAATGATAATAGAAAATTGATAAGGATGGAATTCGATGGTATGGAGTCCACTATACAACAACAGCTGAATATGAATGATCTCACATTTTGAAATATAACGTAATTCCGATGAAAACAATAAAAATGTAAACACATAAGCATAGTTTGAATATACATTTGATCAGAATGATTTTAGTATAATCCATTTAAATCTATGTTAAACAATGCTGATGGCGAAATACCCGTCTTCAAACATAAAAAAATAAAAAATAAACACGACAGCTACATCGACTGCACAAGGATGGAAGTTACAGAGGCAGCAAAAGCCATGATGCACACGCCGTGAGCTGACGCAAAGTCTGGAGGTTGAAACTGAAGCCTGATGCCACACACAAAAAAATACAATTTTTTTACAGTACGCTGTTGTGTTCCTAGCGTTCTGAGGCAGTAAGGATGCCGTAACACTGTGCCTAATCACACGCACGCACAGAGGCACGTGTGCAAATCTACAATGACATGTGCACACACTCGCGCACACACACACACACGCACACGCTCGTACACAAAGAACTCAGCAATTCGGAGGCTGAATGTGACACAAACAAGATAACATCTACAGGATGGGTAGGATGGAAATGCAGCGGGGATGTGAACCTAAAACACTGGTAACCATAACATATCTTTGTCAACAAGCAACACTGGCCTTTGTGCGACATATTCTCTACAATGCAAAGCAAGTGGTGTGAATATATAGCGTGAGAGAGAGAGAGAGAAAGAGAGAGAGAGAGAGAGAGAGAGGCCGAGACATATTTAGGTTTGTGCAGAAAAGGCTTCAGACATGATATTAGAAACGCATGCGCACACACACACACACACACACATCTGCTCTTCTTTGCACCTCATCCCTCCTGCGTCTCCTCCCACCACGTTCTCTTTCCATTCCCAACACTTCATCTGGATTCATGCGCGTGTTAATTCCTCTATTGCCGAAGCATGCAGAATGCATTAGAGCCGGGTTAAACAGTACAAGTTCAAACACACACACACACACACACACACACACACACGCACACACGCAATGGGGGAAATCAACATGCGAGACAATGGGCCGTGCAGCGCAGCCTCATGGCAGGTGCTGCTGGGCTAGACCTAGACTAGACTGGGCTCCATCTGGCGTGGAGGGCCTCCTCCTGATGGTGGAGTAGGGCCCAGACAGACACATATTAATGTGGGAAAACACCACCACGTCTAGCCCGCCCGCCTCTCGCGGTCCCTCTTGCCAGACTGCATTTCAATCTCAAAGGGGCTCTCCCCATATCCTCCGTTTATTACCCCTCAGCAATGCATTAATTTCGGGTTGCAGCTGGGGGGGGGGGATGTTGGTATCGCCCAAACCACGGTGTCCAAATTTTTTATGAGAACGTGCTGCAATATAAATGCTTCGGCTTAACATTAAAGGAGTGCATTTTGGGGAAAAAATAGATATAGAAAAAAATTCAGCAAGCGTAGCGTGAAAATTGGGAAAAAAAAAAAAGATAGCTCCGTGTTGTTTTTATGCTGGGCTCTGCCACTACAAAGACCACACGGGCTAAATCCGTGTCTTTAAAGCTTTCAGAAATATATGGTCTCAATGGGACATTACAGTTTACTGTATTGTGTCACAATAAAAACTGAGACCCGGGCGCCCCCGGTTCCCCTGCGGTGTTTTCCCTAATGAAAATATTCATTTGTGCCATGCTCTATTAAACTACTAAGTACGACTGCGCAGTTCATACTAATGGCCTGAAAGATTAATTTCATCATAATTACCAGCGCGTACGGCCATGGTTTATGGCCTATTGTTCCTCGGCCACGCTCGCGCATTGGCACACCATTGCACACGCACACGTAGCACGACAACAGCGCAGTTTGGGTGAGGACGGATGTCTTTTCTTAGCTAGGTCCACACTAGCTGCTGCTGCTGCTGCTGCTCGCCTGGTGTGTGACGCAGTAAGCCGGGGCCTACCCACAGCAGCACCAGGAGCAGCTACAGCTCCGGCGGCTAACACACACACACACACACACACACACAAGAGTCCGGCGTGTTTAAAATTCAACAGGCTCCACCACGGAGCGCATCCCATCACTCAAGCAGTCCGGTAACCAGGCGGGAGCCCCTCTCCGACTCGGACACATGATGAGCAGCCTTGCACAGCATCACAAAGCGGGCCGGAGAAAATCCCAACCCCTCCTTATGACTGCCCTCCAAATCCATCTCTCATCTGTAAAATGTGGTGTATGGGTATTAGAGCGTTCTTTTTTTTTTTCTTCGTTATTGGGAATACTGCTTAGTGGCACCAACCAACGAGTAACACTGTATACACAGCAATCCCGTAAACTGTGAAAATAAACTACACCTGTGATCATTTGTGTCTCAACTCTTTTTGTGGGCATGAGGCCGGGAGCTTGTGTTCCCACCAGCGTCAATCACCATACATCCAGGGATATAGGATGATCCCTCCGACCAGGCACCTCCGCTCCGTAACCTGTGTCACATCCCTCTGATGAACTTGCAGACCTTGTGATCTTTAGCTACGCCGTGTCAGATATGTAGGTCATGAGCATGCGCCTGATGGGAGGATTATTGTCCATGAGGGTTCATGGCGCAGTTAAAGCTCCCACTGTCAAAGTTTTAAAGACACACAAGAACGCATCTTGCACCTTCAAAGCATGCAAATGCATCGATGCAGGTTCAGATGGACTGGTTTAAAGCCCTTTATAGATATATATACTGTATACCAACACATCCTTAGACTCAGAGCAAAAGGGGCTCCTGGTGGAACACGTGACTCTCTGGAGTCGTCCAATCAGACGCCTCCTCCGGCTACACACCATGTTCATCCTACCTCAGCATCAGTATCCAACTAACAACACAATTATGGGAAAGCCTCTGAAACGTGCTGTCTTGTCACAAAAAGGTGGCTGTTCTCCCAAATGAAAAAAACATTAGAGGAATGACTGCCTCCTCTTCATCATCGTCATCATCATCATCATCATCACTATGAATGGAGCGGCTCTCTCTCTCTCTGGTTGCTAACTACTGTCACTCATTGCATCCTTCCTGGGAGAACCATCACACCAGTGAGGAATCCGTGTGTTTCTCCTCTGCATCCGCGTACATCCAAGAAAGCGGGGGGGGCGGGTTTTACTGGATGTTGGCGGTGCGATGAGCGGACGCCGTGGGCATTCGGTCCTCCCGTGCGGGGCTGCATGCATCCATCCACCGGCTCCGGCTGCACCGCCTCACGCAGCCCCAGACTCGGCGCGCCGATCCGGGCGACTCCGCTCTTTTTCGCCGGTGATGATATCAGGATTAGTTTATACTTTCGGTTCTCTAGCTTTATGATATTACATTAACTCATACAGCTAGATAACCAAAGAGAAAAACTAACCCACGTCTCTTAAAGGGGCAGCCGCCGCCGCCAGAGCTGCGTGTGTTGTGGTCACATGGAGCCATTGCAATCCCGCACCTCTCTCTCTCTCTCTCTCTCTCTCTCCCCTTCTCTCCCCTCTCTCTCTCTCCTTATGTCCTTACTTTATTATGTCCTTACTGTCCCGCTGTCTCTACAACACAAACGATACGTTGCGCATGCACAAAGCAGGTGGATTGGAAGCAGGGGCTTTTACGCACACGGGTCTTTTGTGCCAACCACGCCATCAGCATGATATGGAGTAGAATTGTGACGTAAAAAAAAAAAAAAGCAAGTAGGAACCATATTCCATGTCAAGACAAAGATAGCAGCAGTGATGACCAGCACAGTGAGTAGGTTTGCGGAAAACCCTGTTTTAGAACATATATATATATCCTATAAATTTAGCCAAAAAACACCGGACAACTGAAAGTAGCATGATGGGCATCTGCAGGGTGAAGTCATCCAGCTGCAGGAGGATGGTGACACATCCACTGACAACATTGCCCCACCACACTAATAACCTCAACGTGGCCCACATTCACTGAATGAGCCCGTGTCATGAGCCAGCAATAAAATCACTCATGGTCTGAGACAAAGGGTGTCAGGCCACTTCCAGTGTCTCCTTAAAAGAACACAGCAGCTCACAAACAAGCAGCTGACTGTTGTTTTAAATGCCACCTTACATCGACCCATTTCACACCACCGTTTCCCTGTTGGCTGAATGAATCTGTGAATTGTTTGAAAGCATGACAAACTACCTGGGGCCTGTGTAGCACAGCAGAGGGGCTAAATGTCAAAGATATGATCTAGTGGAACAAGTTCAGCCTCACTGGATGTCACTGTGTACTTTGGATTAGTTGGTGACCTGCTGACAAGTGGAAATAGGACAAAATATCGCCTCTGCAATCCTTTATAGTCGACAAAACACGGTTGATGCGTATTTTACAGGCAACAATAATAATAATGAGTTTAAAATCAACATTTTACAGCATGAAAAAAAAGCAGATGAAAGATAAATGTCATGACAAACGTCAGAATAAAATACCATCATTTGAAATCTTTCTAATATCCGAGTTGGTACAACAATTCTACTCTCAGCTTACGGAAGGACAGCAGTCCGGCAAGATAAATAAAATGAAGGGAGATTATTTTACCTACAGGGTTTTTTTTGTTTTGTTTTAAGAAATTGAATGAGACTAAATGAGACTGAAACGTTTTTTTTCTTTCTACAAAATAAGCTCTACTCCGCGACTCGAGTCTTTAGAGAATGCATACACATCATACGCACATATTCAGTCTACGTGCAAACAGCGGGTGCCACAGTCAGATGAGCCACAGTATGAGCTTCTATATTAAACAGGAACAAAACGGCTGTAACTCCAGCAGGAGCGACATATTTCTCCACACTGAGTCCGGGATAGGGGCCTCTGTCTCCGGCTCTCTCCGGCCGAGCGGCTCCGTGTCTTCGACCACGTGTGATGTCGACACATCGCAACACGAAGCCCCGTTTTTACGCACAGTAATGTCGATGGGTGTATGCGGCGCATCCCGGAATAATCCGGGAGTAACATGCACTGTGGTCGCTGGAGGAGCCAGCGAAAGAGGACACGTGGCTTCCAGGAAGTGAATTGCAGGGCTCAGGAGACGGAAGGCCACCCGGGGCCGAGGGGTCACACTAAGGCTCAGAGGCATGTTCACTGGCACACGTGTGTGTGTGTGTGTGCGCGCGCACTGACGACAGGGGGTCGACATATAACCCACACGCAAAGAACAAAATATAAAAAGAAACACACATAAATAATCATATTTCTCTTCGATCCAATATCAAAAAACATCCGAGATGCACCACGTTTCAATCACCAAGACTCCAGCAGTCTACAGACAGGGACTGACTACAGCCAGATCAACAATAACCGTCACAACTTAGTCCTATAAAGAGGTACAGCATGCAGCTCATACACCTGACGGGACCATGCATGACACCAAACACGACTGTCAGCCACACCCTTCCTGCATGTCTTTCTCTATAGGAAAGAACCTTGCCGGTCAGTGGTCACAGCATTACAGCAGCAAGCCGTCCAAGTTAGTTTTATAATGCACAATCAATCTTCAAAATATGAATTATGATGTAAAAATAATCTAAATAAAATATCAGTTTTATCACATTATTCTGAATAAAGGCGTTTTGCATTTGTATTATTGGTTGTGGGGAAAAAAAATATGTATTATCGACATGTACAATTTTAGAACATGCAGAAAAAAATTACAAAGCATTGTTGTACACAGAACGTGATTTAGAATAAATCAGCCTATAGCACTTCCTGTGGTGCGTGAGCTTCTCATTTACAGCTCCACATGTTAAACTCAGTCCCATACAGTTCACACTGTGGGGTGAAATTATTTTCCACAAAATGAATTTCATTAAAAATATCCTGATAGAAAAAAAATGCAGACCTTTCTCTATTTACAGTGTGTGTGTGTGTGTGTTGGTTGTGTGTGTGTGTGTCTTTACTGTCCAATCTGTTAACATGCAGAACCATCATTTTGAAGTGTTCATGAGCAGGAAAAACATAGCAATTCTTTTTATATTTTGTTTTATTTTAAGTCATTCATTTAATTGTTAACCTATCTAAACTTAAATTCATTGCATTGACTACTGTATATCAGACAGTGTTGGTATTTTGTAGAAAATTATAATCTGATGAATCATAACATATGTTTAAAAATATAAGTAATTCATAAATATTAGTAGAAACAATATATAATTGTATTAAATGTATTTTGCAAAGGTCATAATGTGTGTGTGTGTGTGTTTGTGTGTGTGTGTGTGTGTGTGTGCTAAATAAATTGTAAACGTGTACTGTACATTAAAGCTGATTGACTCACTCCTTTCATCAGCCTCACGTGTATTCATCAGAACACGCCCCCTGACTGCGTCACGTCCTGTCAGATGTACAGTATTGTGAGTATTGGTGTGCAGTGACAACAAGCTCAACATGATTCTATTCTATTCTATTTAAATCCTTTTAATGTTCGTCTTGCGTGACCAGTATAGATCATTAAACCTAATATTCATTCACCCTAAGTTTTTTTTTTACTTTCCACCGTGTTGTGTTTGTGTTGTTTGCTCTGTGTGTTGAGGAACAACATCCCAAAGATGTTGTAACATGTACATGTAATAATAAAGAAAAGAGTGACGTCAGAGACTGAAGTTCAGCACCTACAGTAGAAAGCTGCGGCTCTGTCCTTGGTGCTGAAACGAATGAAATTCATTCACGGCACAGTTTGGCGTAAAGAAACAGTCTGTTCAGGCTAAGCTTCAAACACTGGGCTCTAATAAATATTTATAAAAATACACTGAAATTAATTTCGAATGGAAAACTGTCTTATTGTGTAAATGTGAAAAAATAATTGCATGAATGCTAAAAAGCGCATGAGACGGGAGAGTGTATCTACCGTGAACCGAATTCATTTTCAGGAAGAAAAAAGGAAAAATCTCCTTGAAATAATCTGTAAAAAGATTTCAGGGGTCGTGTTTTGGCATATTGTCCAGAAAATGAAAAATGCTCTTCTTTTACAATATTGTTTTAAATTGTGTTTACCCACGTTCATCTAAGAAACATTAATAACGTTTAATCGTAGTAGAATTAATACAATTGTTGTAGATTGTATATATTTTTCTAAACTTGTGCTTTACGTGTTAACATGTAGAGCAGTGTGCTCCACTCCGATGGCAGAAATACAATTTACAGCAGGCCCACACCTGTTGCACTATGTAGTAAAGAGAGTAAGAAAGAAAGAAAAAAAATAATGAAAGAAAGAAAGAAAGAACGAACGAATTAAAGAAAGAAAGAAAAGAAAGAAACTATATTTACCTTTAAATATGTACAATTTTGCTACATTTATTTAATCAGTAATAATGATCAAGTAAATTATCTATATAATGATTTCAATATATTTATATAATCCAAAATATTAAACTTTCTAAATTAAATAGACAATATATGTTTTTTATATATATGTTCTTTGTGTTGTAGGAAAAAAAATCTTTAATCCATGCAAATGTAAATCCTACAAAATAATCCCAGTGAGAGTTGTGTCTCTGTCTATAGAACAGCTTTTACAAAACAAACTTCAGCGAAAAAAAGAGAAACGAATAAAAGTGACTTTGTGTGTTTTCAGGAATTTGGTGGCTCTCTATTATAGTCAGCTGCAAAGGCCTGATTAATTAATTTCACACTGTAGCTCCGGAGAACATTTTCCCACACACAATTGAGCAAAAGAAGAGAAAGAGAGACAGAAAGAGAAAGGAGTAAAAAAAAAACGCCCAACGAAAGAAAGAAAGAAAAAAAGTCAACATCAAGTTCAACAACGTGCTGGTGCTCATTAGCATCACAATGCTGTCTGGGAGCACACAAGTCTTCTGAACAAGAGGCTCTGGCGTCAAGTCCCTCCACCTCCCAGCCGAGGGGAGATTTTCCCAGGCTCTGCTGACAATCACACTTTGACAACACTTTGCTTTACAAACGCTTCAGCTCTGGGGCCAAAGGATGGAGCAGCCTGCTGCCACCGCGCCTTTCAGCCTCTACTGGGTTTGGTGGGGCAATTTTTCCCAGTCTATTTTAGACCTTATTTCTTTATGTATTAAAAGTCAAATTCTTGGTATTTTAGGTTGTGGTGATATTATTATTATTATTAGTAGTAGTAGTAGTAGTGGTAGTAGCAGTATTATCGGGTCAATCCACATTTAACGTCTAATTAATAAGGTTTAAACCATCATAAAATAATGTGCAAAGATTAAAATAAATCAAATAAAAAACATACTTACAAGCCATAAACTTTGAGTAAAATCCCACATCTCGCCGGTTCAAGTCCACTCCAGTAATTTGTTCACGCCACTTTCTATCTGCCAAGTGTAACCACACACTCTACAAAGCCCAAAGTCCAGAGAGAAAGCCCGGCGAGGTGAAGCCTCTGACGGCTGGCTGAGAGTGAAGCTGCACGCTGAGCTGTGAAGCCAAAGGCCGGAGGTGACGACCAGCATCCCAACATCTCCTCAGCAGAGCCAGGAGGACAGTGCGCGCGGAGCTGCTGCTGCGTCGCTGGTCCCCTGCTCTCTCCCTCTCTCTCTCTCTCTCTCTCTCTCTCCCTCTCTCTCTCTCTCTCTCCCTCTCCCTCTATCTCACACACACCCACACACACTCACACCCACAAACAGGCCGCTGTAGACGACGTGCACAGAAGCCCAAACATTTGGACCATTGTGCACCGTTGCCCATTGTTCTGTGTGAATGACGCGTCTCCCTCCTTTGGGTTGCGAACAGCGCCTATAGTTTGGCAGCGTGTGATGGAGATGGGTGGTGGGAGACGTGCAGCCTGTAGTGGCTGCGTGGTGGTGGAGGGGTGGAGGGGGTTGCAGAAAGGGGTGGAGGAAGGCACCACTGACCGAGGACTTCTGGGAGACAGATGCACAAAACCCCCAAAAACTTGGACGGAAGGGGAAGGATGCACGAGACATGATGTCAGGACGCATGACGGCAGCATGCAGCTGGGTGGAGGGTGTCACCCACACTCCTCTTGCTCAGCTCATCTTCAGCTCTTCTTCAGCTCGCGAGGGACCTCGCCTGCAGGGCACTGATTTCCGAACCTGACGCACTTGTGCAAGCAGCTCGCGGGAGGAAACCGAACCAGAACGTGACACGAACCTGCAGCAACCACCGCAGGCTGAAATATTGTAGTTTCCAGACGTGTGTCAGTCGACCGCATGAGAAGCAGAGACGGATCTGAAAGGGTTTTGTTGGAGGATGAGAGCAGCAGCGGTGTGTGTGCCGCTGCTGCCGCAGCCTCAGCATCATGCTTCCCCTCAGGGTTCCACGCGCTACGACGTCTCCGTCCTCCAACCCTCGCGCGCGCCACAGGACGCACGCTGGGCAGCCGTGTGCCAAACGTCCACCTTAGAGGAAAACATATCAGCTGGATTGACTGTGCACACGCTGGAACTCACAGTGCAGCTGTGCGCAGATCAGTGTCGGCGGCGCGCGTCGCAAAGATCTACCCCGCGGAATGGACGTGTTTGTTTGCGCGGTGACGTCAGGCGCCACGATAGGTTCCCTCAGATGTGCTGTCCAATGATTCACAGCGTGTGTCTCTACCACAGTGATTTGTGTAATGAGACGCGTCTTTACTGCTTCCTCTGCAAGCGCTGATCTCTACTGTGATCTTCTCTTCACTTTGTTTTTTTTATAGGAGAAATAAAACATTTGCACTTTCTTTAAAAATGGCATTTTTAACTTCGACATAAAAAAAATCCTCCGTGCGTGTGTGTTTGTATGAGGGTGAATGAGATTTATATTCTCGTATGTATATATGTATATTATATATATTACAACATTATTCGTATTATTCTTATTATGATTGTTGACATTATAATTATCATCCAGTTTTACATACTGAATTAAAGTAAGGTTTTATATTTACTATATATCCATATTTATATCATCATTTTTGTACAAGGTCATAAATAAGGTGGCCTGCCTTTCTCAGCCCTCTATTGCCAGGCCATTAAAACAATTTAAAAACAAATATATATATATATATACACTTAATTTGGCTGCAGAGCCTTTTCTGAACCAAATAACACAAGAACATATTCTCGAAAATAAGGACGAATTGTCATATGAAGTCCATGTTCCAGAGAACAGAGACCGTGATGGCGATCAGAGCTCACAGTTTGAACTAAACAGCGACATCTATTGGCTGAACCGCAGCAGCTCTGGTGCTGAGGCCTGTGTCTGGTCTTATTGGCCTAAATCCTCAACACGCTGGAAAATCAACGGCATCAAAGCTCGTCATAAGAATAGAATAGAAACACAGCATCCATCGATAAAAAATAGGCACATATTATTATTAATAATAATAATACAGTGATATGCATTTGACTGAGTGAGAGGCCTTTTTCTCGTTTTACATAAAACACCAATACTCGTGTAGAAATCTGAATATTCTATCATTACCATTCATATTGCTTCTATATGAGAAGAAGAGTATACAATAAATTGCCCGTTAGGCCTCCGTGATGATGCAGAGAATTCGTCACTCTACAATCACACGTTTACTGACAAACACGTGATTCGCCAACCAAATCTGTTCACGCACGAAACACCCTGCAGTCAGTTAAACATATATATATAAAGGTATACAAAATATAGGCCTATATATATAATTTATATAAAACACAGATATCAAAAATGACGGTGGATAGAACGTGCAATAATGATGGTGGGTGTTTGGGCTGTTAGGCAAATCTCCCTTTAACTGTTTGTGTGTTTTTATGTCTGATCGTTTCTTTTTTGAAAATTAATGATACAGAAAAAATGATACCAGATTTTTTGATGAAGGATTAAAACTGCACCAACAATTTACCGGAGTTCAGTTTCAAACTCTAATTTAGCCAAATTCCTTGCCTGTGTTAGAATGATATCGCCAATAAATCATAGTTTTTTTTCTGAGTATATGGGAGAAAATGTTAATCATCTTAAGTTTTTTTGTTTTTTGTTTATCTTATTATAGATTATTCACATTTAATTCTACTTCTCAGGGGTAATTTAATAAGATTAGAGATTATAATGTTTGAAAGTCAGGGTTTTTGACGGCATTTAAGTCGGGTAATGATAACGTGGTAAATGGTGTTTTTTTTTGCCCTAAATCGTATATATAAGAAATGATGTCTGTGTGAAATACACTGACCAATGAAAAATAGTTTATAAATAATAATCAGATGACCCCCTTCAAAAGTTAGACAATTATTCATAAGAATAAGGTGTAAAAAAAATAGCATGGACCTCTCCAGTTTTTGACACTCGTGAAGTTGGCAATTTTACAAACGATATCATTATTATTTATTTGTTTTAATTAATATTATGCCTTACAATAAAGTATAGATTGTTATACTAAATTATACTAATTAAGGTGTAACCCTGAGGAAAGTTCTGTTCTTTCAAACTGCTTCAACATTCTCCTTAATTCACTTAACTTCTGACAAATTTGTATGATTATTATGTCACCATGCATGACCACACTGAGCCCTGCTCCGTTCAATTGTTAGAAACTGACCAATTCAAGTGGCCACTTCTGGGAATTGTAATGGCACCTCTTCAAAGAGGCTTGACCTGGTGCAGGGCCATAAAGGTGTCAAAGGTCAGACATGAAGACCAATCAGGAGCAAATGTTTGTCCTTCTCTCTGTCATGCCAACAAATTAGCAGCAATAAGCACAGCAGTTCATTTAATCCAGGTGGCATCATAAAGCGATTTATTTTCTCAAATTGAAATCAATGTTGGCAAAGAAGGATTGTGAACTATTTGTAAAATTCCACAAATATAGTTATTCAAATTATATTATGCTTTACTATATGCTATTATAATATTATTTTACGAACATTTTGTATTTTGTCCATTTTCACTTTTTCAAAGAAAATAAGACGAAAGAACCTTCCAAGTTCTCTCATCTGAAACCTGAACGTCTCTGTTTCTTCAAAAATAAAATACATATGTTACGCATGGCAATTTAAAGAAATGCAACAAATATTTCAGTAACTATAGGTGGATTATTTTCCTATCATATAAATGTAAGTCATGATTCTACTATAATTCCAGTTCCCCTAAAACGTCACATAGCACATTGTGTGAAGTTCCGCAAACCGGCTAGGAATCTCACAATGATGTCACCAACATTGAAATGATCACCTGGGCCTAACACACACTTTTTAAAAAGGCTTGTATTCCTGAATCAGGAATAACACATATGCAATATAACAATAGGCTGTCAAGTCTCCAGACTCATAAAAGATATCAGAGATGCTCACTCATACAGTAAGTATCTAACTCACCGTTTGGTGCCCACAGGTGGAAGCAAGAGACAAACTGCGTTTACTGTGTTTAATGTGCATCTTGACTACAGCTTCAAAAATGTTCACTTGGATGGATGGAAATGAATAGAAAACATTACAAAAGCCAATAAAAGGCTAAATCTACCAAATTGTGTCCATAGATTAATTCCAGTCTGTCAAGAACAGATTCCCCGAAAATAATTTTTAAATGAATGATAAAATATATGAAAATGTAGTTCCAAAACCTGTTTAAAACAGCGTTCAACTTACATCTTAGCAGGAACTTCTGCACCGTCTTGTGCAGCGTGAGTCAGAGATGTTGGTCCATTCCCCGCCTCGTGAAAACAGACTGGTGTTCTCTCTGCTTCCCTGGTTTAATTGGGAACAGGCTGAGATTTATGCAAATGAGCGCTGACATCAGTCTTAACAGCCTCCTCTTCATAAAGGAGAGGAGCAAAGGGCCAAAGTCGCGCCTCTTTTCCCAGGCAATTCCATCGGTCAAGTTCAAGCTCAGCGCCAGCGCACGATTGTCATTCAAAACACAAACGTGCACAGAGCAAGACCACTGGGGGAGGAGAGAGGCCTGCAGGCACATCTTTATCAAATCTCAGTGGCACAACTTTACATTGTGCAAAATTTGAACATTTTACTGTTCATAAAAAAAAAAAAATGTAATTATTTCTATCAAGCAGGTCATAAAAGGATGTTTGTGGTTCCCAGACATTGTCAGATGTTTGTATAAATGAAAGTGTGGCCTGTTGATAGCCAGATTGTTATTTAAAAAACAGTTTGTGTTTCAAATAAAACTCAAATCCAAATCCACGGAGATTTCTACATTTTAAAATTTGGGATACATAAATGAGGAAGAGCTTGTGTACAAGGGGCTGTAAGTAATTGTCCATATGGTTTCTCTGATATTTTGTTAATATACCGTATATGTACTTATGTGCAAACATATTTTAAATGGGAACAGGACGGGGGAGCAAAGATTGAGTCAAATACGCCGTATTGAGTGCCAAATTAGACTTAAATATTTATGCGGGCATGTATATCTCCCATCTGTGCACGCTGGCCGGTGGATCATCAATGTAACCAGGAGGACACGCACATTTACATTTGTGCAATTACAGTAGAACTGTGCCATCATTCATGTCGTGGAGATCTCCGTCAGGACGAGCCAATGAAAGAGCTTAGCGCGGCGCAGCAGAATCAGAATCAAACCAATTCTCCTGTGTTTGCAAAGTATCCAGGAATATAGACAGGCCCCATGCAGATATGGCTCCATTGTGTTTACAACCTTTTAAAGGCTTCATTTGTGTAATGTTGTGTGTCTGTCTGAGCAATGTAAGCGTATGCGTTAAAATCACTCAGCATTGTGTCTCTTTAGCTGTTGTTGTCTTTTACGATTCAACCAGAAACAAAGGAGAAACTTTACAACAGAGGTGACATGTGGGTTGTTAAATCGCAAAACTAAGAGTGTGGGATATAGCAATAAAAGACGACAGGTGATAACACACATGTATTTCTTTCTATTTAGCCCTTCAGTGGCTTTATTTACTGTACAGACCCGGAGTACAATATAAAAACGCCAGCGTGTTAAATAAGTACAACCGCTAATCATCGGCCAAACACGTAACTCACTTGGTTGCCGTGTTACCGGCACATGCTATTTCACTGTAAAGAAAAATGGCCATTTGTCCCAAGCGCATCATATCCAACATCCACGAACACGATATTTGATTTGGTGGTGAACAGTACGGATATTAAAGAGCCATCGTGGTGAGAGGAGACCGTATATCACCAGTGCATCATTTCCACCGGGCTCTTTTCTATGCAGTCTCTTTCCGTGGGCCATACAGTGTATCTATGTGTGGTCATTAACAGTCATGAGTCAGTCCCTATAAAGAAATCCCCTGTGACAAAGCAGATCTGGCCTCCGAGGCCGGTTCCCACAGCTTTCCCCCCCTCGCAGCGCAGAGGAGGCAGCGTTTAGGGCAGAGACAAAAAGGAAAAAGAGCGGGGAAAATGAAGGGAGACGGCAGGAGGAGGAGGCGGAGGGTGGTGGTGGCGTTGGGAGTCTCCTTTGACGGGGCACCATTGCCACATTTGCATATATTCAAATCTGCCGATGAATACCACGCATGGGGGCAAACAAAGACGGCCCAATGGGGTGGTGGCGTCCCCGCTGCGGGGCTCAGATGCAGCCGCCAGTATCCCAGCAGCACCCTGGGAAAGAGACACAGGGAAGTGGTGTGGGAACCGGGAGGCCCCCGGAGCTGAGCGGAGGGAGGGCCGCCACTTGTAGACCACGGTGAATTAGCATTTTATTTGTGTCCATTTTCCTCAGTAATTTCTGCCCCGCCACTCCAGCTACAGATGGCTAACATGGCAGAGGGATTAGCATTCAGTGTCAGAGACGATAATGATGGAAGTGGGTTTTTGTTTTTTTTCCACGTTTCTTCTCACGAGGTCGGGTACATGGACACATTTGAGTCATATCTGTCCTTATAAAATTGAAAAAAGTACATGTCGGATAATGCAACAATAGAATTTTAGACGGTGAATACAACCTTCTCTGTGTTTTACACGTGAGGAGGTCATACAATGTTTGAATACACTTCACCCTCAGTGCCTATCACCTCCTGCGTGTACTTTATCTTCCGAGGATAAGCATGCACCTTCATTACACCATCACATTTAATATGCAGAAGTGAAAATAATGGGCATATGAGCCTCCGCTTTGTAGCGAGGATGAGCCCGCATTATAATGCATGTACACAGTGTGTGTGTGTGTGTGTGTGTGTGTGTGTGTGTGTGTGTGTTCGTGTGACCAAGCATACCACACACGGAGGACGCACCGACGCACTCGGAGTTGTCGCCCTTCACCACATTATTCCCCCAAACACCTCATGGCTTACAATAATCTCAGGCTAAGAGATCATCTGAATGCGTCAACAAATTACAAAGATGTCTCACAAAGCAAACACTTTGTCAAAAGATAACTATGTTGTTGTAAAGCGCCTCCGCATTTTTATAAAACATGATCCCACCCCCGCCAACGCATTGCCTCAGAGAACAGAACACAGTTGCATCTTCAGACTCGTGTAGATCAATCAGCCACACACAGTTTGATATTGAGCCGACTAATTTTGTGTGATTTATGTTTACGACTGCCTGTCCGGTGGTGCATACATGCCCACCAGAGATGCCGCGGCCTCGTCGCACAAAGCTGCGTTTGATTATATCCACAGCTCCCATTGAAATGTCATGGCCTTATGCGCAAATTCACAGGGCAAAGGATCAGGCACATCTTCGGCAGAAGGGGTGCCACCAATTAGCAGAAAATGGGAATTTCATTCAAACTTGGGGCAGACCACCCAAATAACATGGACGCACATGCTAAACACAGATTTGAATGCAATGAATGGTTCTGGTAAAAGATCTTTGGAGGGCATGCCGCTGGAAACACTGTGCACCGTCGGAGGCATATGGGCCTCCGCTTTGTAGCGAGGATGAGCCCGCATTATAATGCATGTACACAGTGTGTGTGTGTGTGTGTGTGTGTGTGTCTGTGTGTGTTCGTGTGACCAAGCATACCACACACGGAGGACGCACCGACGCACTCGGAGTTGTCGCCCTTCACCACATTATTCCCCCAAACACCTCATGGCTTACAATAATCTCAGGCTAAGAGATCATCTGAATGCGTCAACAAATTACAAAGATGTCTCACAAAGCAAACACTTTGTCAAAAGATAACTATGTTGTTGTAAAGCGCCTCCGCATTTTTTATCCATCTAGATAGAAAAATAATGCTTTAATACAGGCCTAAATGAAAATACAGCCCTCCTCCACGTACCCCTCCCTGGTGCCTGTGTGTTTTAATTCCTCGGCGGAGGCAAGGAGGAGCATATCTGAGACTTTAAGCCTGGCAATTTGCATAATGTTTGTTTTCATCCGATGAAATGTTAAGATACATGACGCTGTGAGCATAAAACATGGAGATTATCATTAGGAGGGTGTTCGGGGGTATTGAGGAAGAACAGGCAACTAAGTTGGATAGAATTTTCCATTTTAATTAGAGATGAGGAGCGTGAGCGCGGTGGCAAATTGAAACTGCAGCCCAGGTTTCCTAATTAAATATGTTTACATTTTCCATTTCATTCCAAATGCCTACCATGGTAGGATAGAATAGAGTACAATTCACAGTGGCCTTCTCAAACCAATCAAGTTTTTCTTGACATCATGTGTGAGTCGTTTACCTGAAGAAGAGATAATGTATTGCATTGTAATACTTTTGCCAATATTCCACTGGGCAACTGTGGGTCATTGCATCCAAGTGGATGTGACCCTGACAAGTACCATCTACCCAAACTGTTGCAGACCAAGTGGGTTACAGCCCTTCACTGTATTGGATTCCCTGATGGCACTGGCATTGTTTAGCAGAATAATACACCCTGCCTCACAGAAAAATGTATTCGAGAATAGGTTGAGGGACACATACAAGTGTTTAAGGTTTTGACTTGACCTTGCAATCCTTCCTGGTCCAACATCTGCTGGATGTTCCTCACAAACCACAGGATACCACAGGAAAACATTCAAATGTGTCAAATGTGTAGTGGGTGACTACAATGTGTCTGCTACTACATAATGTGTCAGCTACTGCAACTATCAAATGAAGCCGATTTATAATATAATGAATTACGAATTACAGAAGCTAAATAATAATGAAACAGTCACAAATAAGAAAAATATCTCCATATTTACCAAAGTGCAGCTGCTGGTTGTACCAGGAGCACTGACGCAAGCACAGATTTGAAGTGTAGAATTTACAGAGCTGCCGCGGAGCTCCTGAACGCAGCACGCGGCTGGCACATCCGGGTCACTGCGCGGTCGCACATGTCCTATGGTGCAGCTGTTAATCTGACTCTGCTGCAGGACACGCTCCTGAGCGTAATCTGGCTTTAAACTCGTCTTTCAGCAGCAGCAATGGTGAGTGGCTCTTTTCTCCGTCTGGGTGTGATCCTCAGCTTGAACGTTCCGCTCTGAAACTCCACCAGCGAGCTATTTCGCATTAGCACCTTCGCTCTCTGAGAGCTCGGGTGCTAATGCTAAGTAGCTAGCTCACGCCTGCAACAGCAATGACAGGTGCTGAAGTTTAGCTCCAACACAAACTGTGTTTAAGAAACACCCTCTATTTAAAGTTGTTGGGCGTAATTAGACGTTTGTGCAGGTGTTGTGTAATTGCATCCAAGGTTCTATGTACTTTTTAACTTTGACTTTCGTTGTGTGCTGAGTCAACAATTGACACTCATGACAGACTGCCACAGCTGGAGACATGTCCCCTCTGATGAACACGAGCACGCGCACACACATACACGGAGAGAGAGAGAGAGACATCCACACACAAACATGCACGGCGAGACACACCGAGAGACAGACACACACACACAGGGAGACATACCAGCATAGAGAGAGAGACTGACACACTCTCTCTCACACACACACACACACACAAGGTGACAGACCCACACACAGAGAGGCAAACCCTCCCTCCCTCACACACACACACACACGCACACAAATGGGAGCCGGGGGTCAGCTCTAACCCTGACCTGTGGCTCTGTGCCCTGCCAGGCTCTGATGGGGGTGCAGCTGGTGGTCAGCCTGCTGGCGGCCAGCGTCATGCAGAGGATGGCGCCTCACTGCTCCTTCGCCCGCTGGCTCATCTGTAACGGCAGGTACGGTCACCCCGTGCCATCTGATCTCTGCATTTGAAAACCCACAATGTGCCGTCCGCTGGTAACGTGTGTGTTTCTGCTGATTTCTCCCAGTTTGTTCCGGTTCAAGCACCCATCGGAGGGAGAGCTGTGTGCGTTGGCAGGAAAGCAGATGCCCAAACAGAGCAAGAGGGACAGGTGGGAGCTAGAGCCGGGTGGCAAAAAAACAAATTGTAATCTATAGAGCTTTGTGCTCTTGTAAGTAAGGTGCTGAATTGAGCAAAAATGGCTTTTTTTCTGATAATCCTCAATAAAAGATGTATATTTGTTTTTTTTAACATAACCGTGTGCTGTCTGTGTGTTCCCTCCAGGAGACAGAACGGGGAAAACAAGCCGCTCACCGTGCCCAAAGACATCGACCTTCACCTGGATAAAGCTCCAGTCGGCGTCATGGACGCTCTGGGTAAAACAAACACCTGGTCCGCCACAAAAAGGACATAGCGCAAGCGCCGCTCAAGTCGACTCACGGGCAGCCCTGTACAGATATACAATATGCACAAAAGGACGAAAAAACCTACAAATGAAATGTTTTTTCTTTAGTGCTGCGTTTCTTCCTGGAGTACCAGTGGCTGGTCGATTTTGCCGTCTACGCGATGGGAGTCTTCTTGTTCACGGAGTGTTATTACCACGTGGTGGACGCCACCAAAGAGATCAACATCGGAGCCATCTGGTGTGTTCTGACCGTTCTCTTCAGCCTGTATCCTTCCCCTGTCAAACCAAGTCAGACGCATCATATATCGCATCACAGCGACACGAAATGATCTGCAATCTCAAGCTTTATGAGTGATGAATTAGGAAAAGATGCGACTGCATCCCTATAAATCTTAAAATATAATTATTTATGTTTTAGAATGAGCTCCTAATGTGGCCTCGTTAAATACAGAGCGTACACGGTATGGGTGAGTTGTGTATTTGTCCCCCATGGGTGTTATCACTTGACGGGCCCCGCTCAGAAAGACCCTCCACACCCTGATGAGCCACTACTTCCGCTCGGAGGAGGGGGGCGAGCGCTCGGTGTGCCTGGCCTTCGGCTTCCTGTCTCTGCTGGTGGCCATGCTGGTGCTGGTGGTCAGGGAGGACTACCTGGAGTTCGGCCTGGAGCCGGGCTTCTCCAGCCTCTTTGACAACCTGGAGGTCTTCGTCAAACAGCAGGGCTACGCCGACTGGTCGTGCGTATCTTCATCGGCGGCAGATACCCTTTGAAAACAGAAATGGGTGTTTTCTGCGGCCGTGCTCACTACGCTGCGGCTTGCGTTTTTCATTTCAGAATCCCGGTGACGAAGCTGACGGTGAAGCTCGGCCTGGCCGCCGTCTGCGCTTACATCGGAGCTCTGCTGGCCTTCCCCGGCCTGCGTCTGGCTCAGACTCACCTCGACTCTGTGGAGATGAACTCGGGCCGGCCTCTAATCCAGTAAGACCTGATACATTTGTACTGCAAACAAAAAAAATTCCATCTTCAGGTCAAATATACTGCATTAGTATTATCGACATATATTTTTCATATAATTTTTTCTGCAGGATTCTGCTCCACATGAGTTTCCTGTCTCCAGTGATTGTGTTGGTTCTGTGGGTGAAACCCATCGCAAGAGACTTCCTGGCCAACGCGCCCATGGGGAAGACCTCCGTCACCATGTGAGTGCAGATAAGCATTTGCTTCGTTTTTTTTTTTTACCCAAATAAACAGTGAAGGAGCTTGAAAGAAATCACAGCTGCGTTCCACACTGTGTCTCTGCGTCCTGTGCCGAGTGTACCGATACTTTCCTCTCCCGCAGAGTGCCCAGCGACATGTTTGACAGCGTGCGCCTGTGGACCGTCGTGGCGCTGTGCACGCTGCGTTTAGCCATGACCCGCTACCACCTGCAGGCCTACCTCCACCTGGCTCAGAAGTGGGTGGAGCAGATGAAGAAGGAGGCGGGACGTATCGCTGCCATTGACATTCAGAGGAAGGTTAGACACAGTATTGATTGCCCATGAACAACTGAATTTGAGCTTCCCCCAGCCATAGCAAAACAAAAACCCTTGACTGTATGTCATATTTGAAGTGAACGCGCTGTTTTTCAGGTCACCCGCGTCTTCTGCTATCTGACGGTTGTCACTCTCCAGTATTTGATTCCCACTTTGCTCATCCTCTTCTCGGCACTGTCACTCAAGGCTCTCGGTAAGTAAATGGCCCACATCACCATCAATACAGCCATCACGTTCAAGGAATAGTTGTTATGGTTTCGTTATATATGGATCTAGGAGCCGGCTTAGCTCAGCATAATGTCTGATAATAATAATAATAATAATAATATAATTATGGTCTCTTCCGAACCTCACAGGGGATTTCTCCTGGGGAATGGCAGCAGAGGAGACCCCCGGGGTCTCTCCGGCTCTGCTGATGCCCACCGCGTCGCCCGTGTTGCCCGGCACCGTGGATGAAGACGATGAGGCTGAGGACATGGAGGAAGACATCCAGGCCACGGTGGCTCACCTCACGGCGACCTTCGCGGCGCTGCGCTCCGTCCTCACGCCGCTCTTCTTCCGAGGCTTCTTCGCCTTCCTCACCTGGTGGGTGGCCGCCTGCCAGGTCATCAGCTCGCTGTTCGGTATCTACTTCCACCAGTACCTCATGCAGAACTGAGTGAGACACGCAGTGCCACCGTAGCCCTCGGTGCCCGCAGAGGCGGGACATTTCAATAAAACACACAACCGCAGGCAGAATGCACCGCCAAGAACTGATCAAGGTTTGTGGTGGGCACCCTCTCGTGTGGTGCACCGATGACTTTTTATGACCGGCAGGCTCCTGGTCCCGAGACACTTGGAGCTTTTATTGCCACGCAGGTTAACTTAGTCTGACTTTCTTTGGGTGACTGGACTTGACTTCATCAAACATCATAGTTTGACAAACATCTGACTGAAATTTCTAATTGTGTTCTTTCCTGGGTATAAAAAAAAAAAGATGTGTACTGTTATTATGCAGCAATAATAACCTAATAACTTCAATTCATAAAATGTAAACTAGCTTTTAGCAAAAAGTCCACTTTTGAACACAGAGGGGACGCATGATTATTCAAAGATTGGAAGACTTATATTCGTCTAAGATTCTACAGCCCAAATACTTATATTCTACTTTTGTACAGTACCTTTGTCCACATCAGACTTCTGTACCTGATGATATCATTTTCCAGGTGTGCTGACCGATCCCATGAGCCATGCTGCATGGGTTACCGCGGTGGTCATCCCACCAGAAGTGAATCTATTTTGTGATACCAGAAAAACCCCAAAGACAGCTGGTTGACCCACTGATCTCGCTTTGCAATCCTTGATCATCTTCCAGCTACTTCAGTTCAAAATCTTCTGCAACGGTTCCGATTTGTCTTTGCCAGCGTCACCTGAATTTGTTCTTACCGGAACATAAAATGCTGCATATACTATATTTATCAGTATCGGGTTGGGTATTAGTATTTGAGCCTGTGTAGATAAGACACTTTATTTTTGTGGAGGGGTGTTTTTTTAAAATCTCCCTCTAAGAACCGATTCAAGAGTGCTAAATGATTCTTTCTTCTGTGTTTTTTTTTTTCTTTTTTCTTTAACGTTTTGATTGTGACGACGTAGTAAAGCTCTCCCCCCCCCCCCCCCCCCCCCCCCCCCCCCATCCCCCCCCCCCCCGAGCCCGATCGAATTCCACGCGGCTGAACGTGAATTGGTCAGGCTCGTCGTTAAAGCCCCGTGTTCGCCAAGATCTGAGTTTCCGAAAGTGCCTGGGAGTTCAAGGATTTTTGAGCCTTTAAAAAAAAAATCTCCATCCTCCCTGTCCATGCGTATCTAGTTCACTGAACACACCAAACTCATTTGTTTAACGAAAAAATTACAAACACTATTCGCTTAGCTGCCGGGACTTAAATTTGCGAAACTTTTTGCCGCTTTTTATTATCAGTCATGTACACGTAGGGGTCAATCAAAGTCGACTTTAAATCAGTTTGTTGTATTTATTTATTTATGATACCTTGCCTCAAAGAACTTATTTAGAAATGATACAGATGCCTTAATTCTGTATATTTTTATTCGTTTTTGTGGCACGTTTTTGTGTGTGTGTTTTTTTTTTGTTGTCTTAGGTAGCATATTTGAATTGAATGATCTCAAATCATTGTGCTGTGAAGTTCATCTGAAATTGTTGCTTTGTGAGATTTTCGGAATGCATGGCGTGCAGATGTTTGGCTGTGACATGAGCAGTTTGTTTTTTGTTTTGTTTTTATGGCTTATTAAAAAAAAAAAAACAATACATCTCTGTCATTTTGATCGCCCCCACTTAATTCCGCCTTCCACCGAGGAGCGTGGGAGATATCCGAGATAAAACGTTTCCTTTTCAGAACGGGTGTTGCAGCTGACAAAAGGCGGCATGCATGACAATGGAGTGTCTCGCCGCCGTGCTGATCTCTTGACCCCAACCTCCTGAGAAGATCATTCTTTAATCACTGTTAATTACTAGGAACCCGATGCCCCCGAATGGAGAAAATCTGCCGACATCCAACATTTCCAACTCGACCGGACAAACGCACTTCATTTGTGGACCTTATTTCATAAATATCGCATCCTTGCTGAGTGTTGTCTAACATCCTCCAAAACCAGATTTACATGTCGGCGTGTAAAAACACTTGACCTTTCTCCACAGCGAGACCAGAGAGGCTCCGTTGTCTGAAATGCGGACATGATTTATTGGTGGCATCGCTTGACGTCCAATCAAAAGGTCCCTCCGACTTGGCTGCAGGATGACCACCTCGCCGCGTTTTTTTTTTTATTTATTTTTTTTATGTGCGCCCAGACACGCTTCGTTGGAGGATAACGATCACAGAGACACAGATAAGTGGAGAAATATGGGCCGGCGGCAGTTAACTACCTTTACAGCTCATATATTCTCTAATGGTTGTCTGAAATTTAAGATTGGGATGTTGGGCTTTTGTTTATTCATTTCATTTTTTTCCACAGTGTGCCGGGAAGCGGGGTCCCCGGCCCGTCGTGACCAGTGGAGCTCTTTTCCTGTGTGGCGGCTCTGCGCCAGGGTGTGCGCCCCAGTGAAGTGAAAGGTGACGGGGGTCGACGTAGCTATATAATCCCATTAATTATGAGCATCTGTGCTGGAGGGGAAGTCGGGAAGCCCTGCCTGGCTGTGCTTGCTATAGACGCCGGCGTGTGTGTTTACAGGACCCAGACATGCCCTACAGACTGGGCCTTGTCCTGTCCCAGGGGAGCAGACCAGACGTGACCCCCCCAGTCAGAGGCTCTTTTCATTTAAGGGAGCAGAGAGGGCAGAGATAGGCCGTGGCTGGACTCTTGTCTAGTTGAAACGGAAAGGAAGGAAAGTGCGCCGTCGGAAAATGTCCAGGCATAGTTACATTGAGCTGAAGCTGTAAGAGGACGCCTTTTTTTTTTTTTCCCCTGCTGAATGTATGTTATGAAGACATTAAAGTCTCCTTTTAAGGTCGTTCATTCTGGTTCCAGGCTGCGTGGTGAGCCGCCCGATGGGGGCCAGGCATGATAATGAGGAAATGTGTGCGTGTTGAAAAGATGGAACGGAGGTGAGTATGATTAAATAAATGGACACATGAAAGCTTGATAGACGCGCACACACACAACAGAGAGCCTTTTATCTGTCTTTGGCCTGGATGTACATGGGGAGGGGGGGGGGGGGGAATCATTTTTTCTCTCAAAAGACAGATAATAAACTCAATGCCCTTTGTAGAAAGAAAAAAACATATATATATATATGTATATATATATATAAAACAGACCCATGCAAACATACAAATCAAACCATTTTTATTTAAAAAGAATCACCACAAATGTCAAATAAAAACTTGTCTGTTCTGTTACCGAAGCATTCGGCAAACACAAAAACGCAATACAAAACATCAGAATACTGATAAGTTATATTTTCATGCTGATAATTGTCCACCTAACTGCATTAAAAAAAAGAAAAAAAAAAAAAGAAAAAAAAAGAAAAGAAAGAAAGCTTATTCCACAGCAGCACTTGAACTCCACCAGCCTGTCTCACTGATTCACTGTGGAATCTGTCATAATCTATTTGTGAAACGTTCTTAGGGTGAAACCACTGATTGTAGAGATTCATTAATGAGTAAAAAATGTTTAAAAAAAATCACTAATGGGTAAGGCTGCTCCTTCCTGCTCTGCAGCCTCCGTCAGATCTGAATATGGAGACAGAAGATGACCTCTGGTGGACAATCAGCATAAATAAGTTCCAAACTGCATTCTGAGTATAGTTTTGTGAAAAAAATTAATATGCTCAATTAACACACACACACACACAATGTCCAGTGCACAACATTACAGTGCAGAGAAAGTTAACCTATGATGTAAACCAAATATTTATAGATAAAAACATTTAATTTGTGTTTTTTTAAACAAAAATATTCCATTAATAATTTCACTAATTCAAGTGTCGCATATGTATCTATATATATATATATATGTATAGATATGTGTAAATATTAATACACACTTACTAAATCAAGCTCCTTCAGGAAAAGGAATTGATACCAGGGTTATATAACTAAATAGATCTGCTATAAATAAATACATCTTTGGATGTACCAGTATTTGATCGCAGTGGGTACTACTTTAACAATCTGGTGTTTATTTAAAGCAGATGGTCGTAGTTTTGTTGTGATCAAATTAAAAAATATATATTTGTAAGAATAACATACATTAAATTCTTACATCAAAAAAAGCAAAGAAATTATATTTTCAACTCAACTGCTTTTAGAGAAGTGCTTTTCTAATGTTCAGATTGGTTATTGCTCAGGGTCGGTCCACGTTTTTTTTTTCAAGTCCTGAGAAGTTGCTCTATTAATGCAATTCCAAAGATAGAAGACAAAATCTATATTAATGATGAAGCTGCATTGTTAACGGTATTTTTAGTACAAAAATATCTGAGTTTTTACTCCTTAAAGAACTTCATAATAATACACTGACAATGCACTTTAGTATTGTTTTAAAGGCAAACAAAAAAAAATGCTTCACTTTACTATTTGTACAAGGCCCGTTTGACTGGTTTTATGTGGACAGAGAGGGATAAATAGATATATGAACACATTTCCATCTGCTTTTCATGGCAACATCTATACAAAGACAGCAGAGGCCGCATTGAAATCAAAAAATGTGTGTTGACACCTCAGAGTAATTCAGTTGGTCCCACCGTGCTGCTGTGGTTGACTTCAACAAAGTCACAGGACGAGACACAATTTTCTTTTTTTTTTTTGGCGGGGGGGGGGGATTCACATTATCTCCTCACAGAAAACTAAGCCTAACTACACAAGAGCAAATGTCTGAATGCGTCCCATGATCCTCTTGGGACCAATCAGGAGAAGAGACCAGCTCTGTGTGATGAAACAAAGAGAGGGATTCCTCTAAAGGGAAGATGGGTACCTTTTGACATCTTCTGTGATGTGGTGTGTGTGTGTGTGTGCGTGTGTGTGTGTGACAGAGCACAGGTTTTGGAGGAAGACAGCTGACTGAAGCGCCATGGAGTGCAGCAGCCAGCTATCTCTGCCAGCCGTCGACCATCTCCAAAGGCCGGAGTGGCGGCCCTCCTTCGCTCTCATCCTGCGTGTAGCCGGCTTTGGGAAACTCCTTGTTCTCATTGGCCGGCCGGGAGGATTCCGGAGAGGTACGGCAGGCGGAATCGAGGTCGCTCATTGGAGAGCGCTGCGTGAGATGGTGCAGAGGAGGGGAGGAGGGGGAGGACATGTGCTCCGGGGAGCTGCGCTCCGATTTGATGCTGAGGTTGAGGGAGGGCAGGTGTGGAGAGGGTGAGGAGCAACACTGAGAAGGGAAGGAGCACCCTCCACTGGACATCCTGCAAACAACCACAGGTAGCAGCATCACCGCCTCCGCAAGTATGCTCAGAGCATCACGTGCACAAAACGTAACATTAACTTTGAAATTCCGAAAAATACAAATAAATTGTTTTTTTTTTTAACTTAGTCTTTTTTTGTCAAAATCAAATTTTTCATCTACGATTTTATTTATTTTCAAAACCACATTCATTTATTCCATTTTGAGAAATTAATTTAGACACGTGTGTGTGTGTGGACTAAATGTTTTGTGTGATGATTCCATTGTTTATCGTCACAGTATGTGACATTAATATGCTGGGCCTACCCTGGGCTTATATGAGGCCCGTGGGGCTCCTGAGGCAGCTGGGAGGCCGACTGCCAGGGGTTCACGGCTCCTCGTTGTAAACTAACAGACTGATAAAAACCAGCTTGGCTGTACTCTGGAAGATGAGAACAGACAGAAACAAAAAGGTAGATTAAGTAAGGCAGTGTATACAAT